>VYZW01060426.1:7613-28367 GCA_013401315.1 Balaeniceps rex
AGTCAGACAAAGACCAAGATCAGACAGCCTGTCTAAACCCCTTTGAAGAGGAAGCAGATACCCCTCAGTTAGAGGAAGATCCTGCTAACCCATTTGCCAAAGACACTTCTCCATTGGTTTCTTTCTCTAACACAGCTCTGCAAAGTGATAAAAAAGAATATAATCCATTTGAAAATGAGGAGGAGGATGAACAAACTAATGGAGCACCTGGCAGTACTTCAAACCCTTTTGAAGAGGATGAAAATCCATTTCAAAAGCCTGGGGGCAGTTGGAATTCTGGGAATCCATTTGAAGAGGGATCCTCTACCAATCCCTTTGAAGTGGAGGATGACAATGAGATCTCTGGAGAGGAGGCTATAGAGGAAGAGCTGCTTCTCCAACAGATAGATAATATCAAAGCTTATATATTTGATGCCAAACATAGTGGACGAATGGATGAGGTGGAGGTACTGACAGAGAACTTAAAGGAACTGAAGCGCACATTAGCAAAGCAGAAGGAGAAATCCAACTGCTGAAGCAGAAATAAGGCTGTGTAATTATTATTCTAAGTGCTGTTAAATATGGGAAGGTAGAGCAGATACTTGCAAACAGGAGTACAGATCACAAGGGGGAGTTGGGAGAATCTTGACTTTTATGCACTTTCAGTTAGGGATTTCCACTACTACTCAGTCTTGAAGAAAGAGTTATTGAGGTATGCTGCTGGTCTCAAACGCTTATACTAAGAAATTTTAAAATAACTTGTTACAACACTCTCTTAATGCTAATATCTTATTGTGTGCTTATTTTGGTCAAAGTGGTTAACTGCTAATAGGGAACTATGATTCGGAAATGGTTGCAATATTGGTTTGTCATCTTTCCCCCTCTCTGTTGTAGTATTGGCCTTTCAAGTGGGGCTTTGACTAAGGAGAGACAAAAACTTTTCTAAAAAAAGGTGCAGAATATACAGGCTTGCAGATCCATTTTGTGCAATGCTAATACATAAAAGGGATTTTAAGACTGAGAAGAGCTTTGTAACTGATCTTAATATGAGTAACTTTTTAATGTGTTTATAAAAAGTCCCAAGTAAAATTTGGATGCTGTCTTTTCATCACTTTTCATTTCCCATTTGCTCTGAGCACAAGCTACAGTGTAATAGAGTGTGCCATGCTGACTTCAGAGACCTGCTTGTGAGGGATCAAGTATCTACTCGTTTCCAGGGAAAAGAGCGTCAGGCCAGCACCATTTCAAACTATAACATAAAGGTGACCCTCCAGTTCCCAACTATCTTATGGAATCTACACATTCCTTTAAATTCTCTGGGTGACAGAATGATCATGTTTGTCATATTTGTGAGACTGGAACCCTCTTTTTGTAGCATTCAAGGAACAAAAATCTTGCTTACAATGGAGAGCTGAAGTGCCACTGAACTGGAATTCTGTGAAAGCTGGGAGACAAAGTCTGTGGCTGTGGCAGTGCCAAATAGCAATTCTCTTTCATATTTGATTCCCCTCAGAAGTTGTTATGAGAATCGGGCAAGTCTGTCTTAAATAAGAAACTCCAAGTTGGAGTCATCTTGTGATCCTGTGGTCCAGGGGATGACTAGGTGATGGCCAGCACCTGTGATGCAGGAGGGCTTAGAGATGGGCTTCTGAAGATTGGATCACTTCAGGGTTAGGTCAGCCTGTATCTTCGTGAAAGGTGGAGCCTGAGCTGCTTTGATTTTTATCTTTGAAAGGCAGAGGTCCATCATTAGGCATCAGTGTTTGAAAGGGTGGTGGGGAGGAATTAGTCTAAAGGGTGTATTTATTTAAAGCTGAAATAGAGGAAAGTTGGGCAGATCACACTGTATAGCACTAATAATAGTGGGCTTACTTAGAAGTGTAAACTCTTATGGAACAGGACATGTCTTGTAACTAAGTCTCTGATAATATATATTAGCATAGCTGTAAAGCAAGCATTGCATAATATTTTAGAGACACAAATAATTTAGCTGTCTAAAGAGCAGGAACTCTAGTTTTATTTTGCTGTAAATAAGTGGAGGTAGGGACTTGTGGAACTGTTGTTTAAAAAAACCAAACCACCTATATCCTCACTTAATAGCACTAGTAACTGATCAAAATAACAGAGCAGCCAGTTAAGGACAGCTGATGTTCTTACTGTACCCTAAATCTGAAGTTGGACGGTGTGCAGAACAGGTTGTCTTAAGACCATGAAGTTTTTATACTGAGATGTTTTATTAGAGTTGATGGAGTCCCTGAGTGTTATTTTGCACCATGTGAAATGAAGAACAGAGGATCTGAAAGGTTGTAAACTAACAAAACGTGTACTGTTGCACCAGATTTAGGAAGGTAGCAAAAAAAAAAAAAAGCTAAACACAATCCCTGAAATTGTTTAACAGAAATAGTATAAGGTAGTTACTTAACACAGACTTGTTTACTAGTCAAGAGGATTGCTCCCTGCACTGTAACCCAAAAATTTTTGGTATTGACATGAAAAAAAATGCTTCGGTGGCTTCAGCTTTCACATTTAAAAAGTGTTTTTTCCTTGTAACTACCCTTCCTTGTTTGTATTTTCAGCCGAATACACTATTAAAGTATCCTTATTGTACATGTAATAATGTATTTTCACAAGCAGATAACAGACTAGCATACCTCATGATCTTTGCCAGTGTTAAATGTGATAGACTAGACATCTGATACTAAAGTCATCTCCAAAGTGAAGACCTTATCCTGGTATTTGGACTGCTGTGAGGCTCACAAGGCAAAACAGAATGAAGATGTCTTAACTGTAAAGCTCAATAAATAACTAGCATTGACTTTTGTTAAAATTGCATGCACTACTCTGTATGGAAACTTTGTAAACAGATATGAAATAAAACAACATGTTTATTTTGTGCTGTGTCCGTCCTTGACAATTTTTACAGGATGCTTGAATTGGTGTGAAATTTTGTACTTGACCATTAGCTCAGAAATGCTGAAATACAGTTCTACAGTAATTTGCATTTATAAGCCTGACTTAAAGGTATGTGCAATTACCAAATTCCAAGTAATATAGTACAATCTATCATGTTTATATACTATTATAGGTATAGTGTAATTGGTGAGGCAGAAGCTATGATGATTTAGCAGGTTTTTTTCACCATGTGCAAGGAGCAGGAGTGTTTGAGGTAAGAGTTGTATAGCAGCACTGGACTTTGAAGCATAATGGACTTGCTGGCTAGAATTTGCTGGAAGCTGACAAATCTAGGCACAGTTCTCCTTTGTATGGCTTTTTTTTTTTAGGAATACTGTTCAGGAAATTGTCTTAAGAGAGTAGCTTTAAATTTTTTTTGAAGGACAATAAAGATAATTGTAAAGCATTACCTTTCAAATACCAGCTTACATGTTCTCCTTTACTGCTGCTATTCTTGATCAGTGCTTCTCAGAGCTGCAGTATCAACTGCAAAAGTTGTATCTTCTTATAAATGAGACTTTTAACTTTCTGAATTAAGAAAATTCAGCATGTAGTTTGAGCCTGGAGTTACATGATCATTTGGCTGTCTTCAGTTAGTACAAGATGGAAATCAGCAGGAACACTTTTACACCACTTTCTATAAATTGTGGAATTATGTGCTGCTGCTAAGATAAGTTTAACTTTTTAGTCTAGCAAACATGATCTTGTTTTTGCCATAACCTTACCCATGCAGGGATGAGTAGGAAATACACCTCTAGTCACTCTGTTCTCCTTGTTCTGTTTTCCTTTTACAAAGCATTAAACACTGCATAAAACTGGCACCAAAACTGCTGGATTTTTAACTTCTATTTATTTTTCACTTTAATTAGTCTAGTTGTAGCTGTAAGACGAGTTATGAGACATCATTGTATTATATGAACTTGCTTGTTCCTGTTTCCAGGAGCCGTTACCTCTTGTCTCTCACTGAAGTACCTTGATCATCCAGCCCCAAGGAAAAACAACTGCATGACTTGAGATGTCAGGCTGATGCTTCATTTTTTGTAGCAGCTTTATATTTTCCCCTCATCTCTTTCGGCAGCGGCACAAAAGCAGGGCAGGGAACTTGGCCTTCAATTTCACACATGCATTCTCGCAGATGATACTTCTTGGGCCCAAAAGTTGCTGGATGTGATAGTTTTTTCCTTTCTCTTTCCTCTTTTTCAAGCGTTTCTCTAGAAAAGAGATCTGTTTGTTACTATCAAGAGCCTGAATGGCAACACTTCCTCTCCTGTCCCTGGACCCAATTTACCAGAAAGATGGATTTACAGATGGATTCCTAGTTTGTGGACTTTACCTAGCTCATGTCAATTTTGTCTGGGAAAAGTGGTATGCCCTTCTGTATACCTGACAAAAGTTTGCAGGGATTGTATTATGACGTATGCTAGACTGTATGTTAGCTTATTAAGTGTTACTTACTTGCTTTTCCCCAAGATTTTTTTGATGTGCTCAGTTATCTCTTTGTTGGTTTTATCTTCCACATCAACCAAAACTTGTTCTCCGTTGTCTGTCAAGAAAGATTTGTAATACTTTGTCAAACAGTACCCCTTCCCTACCACATGCTGTTTCACAGCAGCTGCAAAAAGTGTTTTAAACACAACACTTAGACATCTGCTTCTCTACTACAGTTACTGTACAATGTAATGTTTCAACAGGAAAAGCAAAGTCTTTCTTTAGGATGACTGGCAGATGTATGAGGCAGTGGAGGTGAGCTAACAGAAAAAGCCACTTTTCTAAACAAGCACCCTTCTTCCCACTTTGCAGGCTGAGACACGGGTGCCAAGTTAGAATTTCTGACAGCGACGTGCATCAAACCACGCTTCTAGCGTGAAAACCGTGGCTGCTCTGATGCCTCCTGCAGCGATTCGGCGCGGGGGAAGCCCCACCCGGGGCTCACGGCGCGACGGGGGCCTGGGGCCGGAGCGCCCTCGGGGCAGGCCTGGCTGTCCGGTCCCGGCGGCACCTACCCAGGTAGAACCGGAGGAAGGGCGAAGGGGTCATGTTCCTGAACAGCATGATCTGCACCCAGGGGTTCTTGTACTGGATCTGGGGGATGTTGAAAAACACAAACTTTCTGGAAAGGAGAAGAAAAGCACACAAACGCAAGCCGAGATGTCTCTGAGGAAGGCGCAGACCGCCCTGCGCGCCCGCCGCGCCCCCTCGCTCACCTCGCCCCCTCGCTCAGCTCTCCCGACGTGTTGTAGTTCACGGTCATCACCTTCACCGAGCTCTTGAAGATGACGTCGCCCTGGCTGAGATACTGCAGCGTTCGCCTGATGGGGAAGCGGCCTTTCATCGGCATGGCGCCAGCGTACGCCCGGCTCGGCTCCGCCGCCGGCGGAAACGGCGGGAAGCACCGCCCCGCGCCGAGCGCGGCGGGAGCCGTGGTTTCCTGCGCGGCCGCGCCTGCGCCTCGAGAGCCGCAGGGGGCGGCGGGGCAGCGTCTCCCTGCGGCAGCGGCAGCGGCCCCTGCCCGGGGTGGGCGTCGGCTCTGCCGGGGCCTGCCGCGAGGCAGCGACGTGCGGAGCTGAAGGTGCTGCTTAACCTACAGGCGACGACGTCTGCACGGGTCTCCCAGGTGTTTCTCCTGCTCTCTTAAAGAGGTTTGTAAGGTTCAAAGAAGCTGCACAAAGCCAGAGGTCTTTTTCGGCAGTATTTTGCAGTTTAGCCGAGAACCTGCCATTGGGAGTTGAATTTTACAGGTTAGCAACAGGTTCGTGGCTACTAAAAGCTTGTACGTTCAAGAGAAGGCTGCCTGGGTTCGAGGCAGCGATCCTGCGCTGTGTGCCGAAGTCCTGCCAGGTTCAGGACGTCCCTGAGCTGCCACCTGCTGGAGACCGCGAAAGCGTTGGGGCGGGTTTGCTCGTTCGTGTGCCCCTCCCTCTCCAGCCGGCTATGCTGGGCTAGGGTCTCAAAAAGTAAACTGGGCTGATGCTCTTAATAAAGGGAAGTCAACCCCACCCCAAACCAAATATTTTGGAGGCAAAGCAAGAAAGGGTGAAAGTAAAAAAGAAAAGGTACACACAGATATCATGTTGTGACAGCTAGAGCAGGAGAAATAACAGTTGTTGTTAGTAACTAGTAACTAAAAGTTAGTAACAATTTAAGGGAAGTAGAAGGAACGAAAATGTAAAGAAAGGGCTGCAGCTCCTGTCCCTGGGGAAAAAAACACACAAAATTATATGCATTTTTTAACTTCATTTTTGTTGTTTTCCTTTGTAGTAACATCATATCTTGATGCAAATCAAATTTCTGAAACATGGTATTGGCAAGGGGGTTGGGAGTTGTTTTAATTTTTCACTATTACTTTCATTTAAGGAGCTAAAGAAATACAAAAAAAACCCCAACTCAGTTTAATACATTATTTGGCATGGCATGAATGAATGTACATTTTTGTCTGTAACAAGCCAGAAAGCTGTGTCAAATGCAAGAAATGCATTTTGTGCTCAAAAAAAATTTGCCTGACTCGATGCGTGAGTTCATGCCACAGGCTATACAAATGCTCTGAAACATTTCCTACATGGAAGTCTGTCAATGCACACTGATCTTGACTAGTGATACCCTTCTGAGCTCCTGTCGTTTCTTCTCTAGCTGCTCTACAGACAGAATAACGAGTGCTCTGTTGTGTAGACACAACTTCAATTGGCAGAGGATCAACCTTTCCAGACTTAGGCACCAAAAAGTCCTGCTTCACAGTAGGCCTCTAAATGAAAAGGACCTTTTTTTTTTTTTTCCCCATGCATGTTTTTCTTGTAGACACCTGGATTTTACAACTGAAACCTAAAAGTCTGATAACCCTCATTTCTGCTAAGTGAAACTTCTCTAAGCTGTACAGTGTCTAATAGCAGGAACAAGAAATGACGTTATCTATCTTCTCTCTATAAATACGTGTGGTGCATCTCAACCATGTTATATATAAAATGGGGGATGCATTTACTGTTTGGAATAGAGGCCAAGTTGATTACCTCTGGTATAAAGTGTGTGTGAAGGGAACTAAAACAAGACCCAATGCATCGCCTTAATTTAAAAACTGGGGAACAGGAAGGAGCTACCAGATAAAAGTAAACATAAAGCATTGTCTATTAATAGTTATCTCTTCAAAGAATTGAGAAAAACAGAAGGCTGAAGAAGATGAATTAAAACCTTTAGGAAAAGGTCCTTCTCCTTCTAGAAGTAGCTCCCTGGTGTCAGTAAGGTTCACGGGATTTATCTTCTGTCTTAGACCCGGTTAAATCACTCATAAGATAATCACTGTGGTGAAGGGAAAATAACTGCTTCTCCCTAAAATATACTAAATTATGTATTTGGCTTAAGACACCTCATGTTTAAGAAGAAATTAAGTGAACTTAAAAATAAAACTCAAGAATGCATTTATATTTGTAATTCACTTTAATGGTATAAACCTCATTTAGGTAATAGTATTAAGCCACAACAATATAATGCCACATTTAAACAGCATTTAATAAAATGCATAAGCTAAATCATGCACTGCAATACTCTATATACAAACACAACAATGCAAATTCCTCTTCATGACTGAAGACTGATTGGATATAAAATTCAGATTAAAAAAAGAACATGCTATTATTTTTAAATGCTATCACACATAACAATGCTGATTTCACAAAAGAAGCTGTGAGAAATGAACAACTTTTGCAAGGTTTTTAACTTGAAATGAAAATATAGTAACATAAACAATAGTTTGCTAAATTATGATGAACAGAGACTTCCAGAAAATATCCCAAGGAATTAAAGTAAATGATTCCTTTTATAAAAATTAGCTATTTTTGTAGGAGCTCAGAAATCCCTGGTATGCCAAATAGATACAATACTTACCCAATGTGCAGTTTTTCAGTTATGAAACTGTTTGAACACTGGCTTGCAATGTATTTTGGAGTACAGATTAATTATTAGAAATATTCCCACATTTAATGTTGATTCCATGTATGAGAAATTCAACATAATATGCTCCGTAAGTAACATGTTTTCTTCTTAAAGAATATCCTTTTTGTTTGAAATTTATTCAGTCCTACTTTTAACCCACAATCATAGAAAATATTTTAAAATGGACCTGTGCCTTATTTATCTAAGATCATTAAAAAATGTATGAGAAGCCAGTTACTCAGGGGTGTTAGATACCTGGCAATAGGTGTGCTTCTCAGACTTTTGCTTTCTGTGATCAAATACAGAAAGCTGATTTCACATTCCACAGTTTCCATAGACTATTACAACAGAGCTTTTATTGCCACTTAAATTTGAGCTGCTTTTGTCCTTCAGAATACAAACAATTCCAATGTGTATATAAAACAAGTTCACAATTTTAAAATATGCTATTTTTTCTAAATTCACAATTGACTTTTTAAACAGATTCAATCCTGATCAATACCCCAGGTGGCTTCCTAATCTTTAAAAATGTTACTACAGTACAATGACGGTTAACAGACATTCAGGCTTCCATTCAGCCTTTAAAGAGGAAAGCAAACATTATTCAAACTGATTGTCAAGACACCAATGAAGGACCATCTGTTCCAGGAATTCCTGCCATTAATTTAAATAATTTTCCTGCTGAAAATCTCAAAAATAAGGTTTGAAATGTTAAAATGGATGTTTTACAGTTTTTTTTCCTATATTTGAAACAAAAGCTTACAAACACTTACTGAACGGTAGAGCGAGAAACAGAGAACATTCTTAGCATTTTCCATAGCACAGACTTTACAAGCAGAGGGCCTGACTCTGAAGGAGACTTGTGTTTTACTTTAAGCATGCAAGAAGCTCACAATATTTTAATTGGTGTCTGCTCATCTGCTTAAACATACACAAGTCTTTGCCACATTGAGTACAAAAGGTGGAAATAAATGCCCACAAAATTCCGCTTCACCTTTTTAATATGACGGAAACAACACTTGCTGAACTATTCCCCTACATGGTCTGTAAAATGCTTTTTTAAAAAAACAAAAGTTAATAGAATTACTTATATGGAAGGCTTCCTTTGTAACTTAAGTCATCAGAAGGGAAAAGGAGCAAGAACTACTTACATTTTGATAATTTAAATGTTTGAATACTCCCTGTAAGTAATAAATTGTCTTAATGCAAGTCTAATTTCATAAATGCTCCATGTGCCCAGCTCCCATGTGAACAATGGAAACTTCACACACAGAGTGCAAGATCTGCACAGATTACAGTTTCAGGAAAGGACAGAGTGTGAAAATGGACATTAGTTTGACAACTAAATAAACTAACCAGCTTTGTTTAGTTTAAGCTAGACAATAAAGAGAATAACTTTGGAAAGTGAATATACACTTGAAATGCATCATGACAATCCTAAATATGTCTTAATGCTTGCTAAGAAATAAACTAACTGCAATTTCCCTCTTAATTACTACTGTAACAGAAATGTCGTCGTTTCATTGAACAAAGGACATAGTTTTTGTTTAACTAATGGTTTGTTTTCATGTTATCATTATGGCAATAAGAGTATTGATTTTTTAAACAGCATCCATTGCATCCTGTTCTATGTGCTACAGTTCAATGATAAAGGGCAGCTTGCTTTTCTTCCAGTTAGCCACTGAAGACTTAAAAATATCAATCTCTTACCAAGTTTCACTGCAAAATAAAACTTTACAAAAAGTAAAAAAAAAAAGAGAATGAGTATATATTGAAAACAGGGACTGTAGTTAGTGACATTATACGTTCAATTAATTATTCACTGGCAGACTTCTACATGTCAAATGAGAAAACGTAAAGGGAGTAATGTAAAAGCCAAAAAATTCGTGGACTATATTTGTCAGTTCTGAACTGAAAATACTAAATTCAAGCTGGGTTTAAAAAAAGGTGCAAAGCTCTGGAATTCATGAGGATTCACCTGCTTAAGCAAGGCTTAGTTTGGGCTAAGAAATGAAAACTAGGAAGCTCTGGATTAGCAAATGAATGAAAAGCTTTAACATACAGAACGGTATGAATACATGGCTACATAGCTGTACATATATACATACACTACACACTTTCTATACACTGTACATAATATATTCAGACAGATAGGTATAAACATACATTCATACACACATACATACAACTATGTACATATGCATTAGCTGCTCGAGTGAGTTTTAGAATTGAACATGCAGAAATGCACAATGGTGGGAGGCACAAAATAAAGATGTGTAAAAATCTATCAAACCCTTTAAAAAGAAGGAAGACAAGCATGAATTGAACAATAGTAAGCCATTTTCAAAGCATTCATGTAACAGAGGATAAAACAGGCTGTGGGAATTATGGAACATTATGACAGTATTAACTGTGATGAACTTAGCATGACTTCACAACAGAAGGCTCAGTAATAAGGTAATTCTGGGGTTTGATGTTTTCCAAGATATTTAGACTTATACCATTTAAACTTTACATAGAATTTTACTTTAATTTGCAACCTCAGTATAAATAATGTTCTAATTTTTTTTGCACAAATTATTTCCCATATAATGTTGATAACATCGATTACAGCAGAAGTAGGGTTGTAGCATTATCTAACAAGAGGGGTTATGGCATTTTTCATCAAACAATAAGCTTGAACTTAGTTCAGGAGAATTTACTGTTAAAATGATTCAGCAACTTTGGAATTAAAAGGTGCAAAAAGTACCTGTTTTCATTTTCTCCCCTTTGCCATGTCCTCTTGGTAATTTTTCATATCAAGCTGGTTTTTAAGCTAATTTTCTGTCATTCAAGATCCAGTGGATGCTGGCAGTTTGTCCTTCCTCTGCGCCTTACTCTCCTCTAGGGTGAACATGGCCTTATTTTGTTGATTCTCCCTCGATATATGGAGGCATTAGGACTGCAGATGTTGTGTGCTGCTGTCACAGCAGGCCCATGTTTATCATCAGAGAAAACCACTGCAGCAGGTGCCCTGTTGTTGTATGGCAAGTGTGGCAAACTACTGGGACAGATGGGAACCTACTTGTTGTTTGCCTGGTATTTCTGCTTTTTCTCTTATGGGCAAGAGTAGATGAAAAAGAACCAACCTACCCTGCTTTTGCAATCTAAAGAGTAACCGAAGGAGAGGAGAGGGATTTCAAATAGAAAACCAATATTTTAATTTTTTTTTTTTCTTTTCAGGGTGATACCATCCTGTAGGTATTTGCTGGTGCACCTGTGTATGTCTGATTGACCTACCAGTTGTTCTGCTCACACCACCAATTCAAACAGGGCCCCTGACTGGTGCGGTTATTGCAGAAAGTTTCTTTGATCACTGCCTCTTTGGCAGTATCCTCAGCCCAGTAATTCCAGTTCCCTTTTCCCGGCTAAAATGTATTTCTGATACCCTTGCTACTTATGCTGTTTGGTGCTTTTTAAAATTATCCCTTACTAATTAAACAGCAGGTAATCAGGGAAGAATCTTAACTACCCTCAATTTTACTGGGCAGGAAAATGTACTGACATCTTCAGCATCTTGGATGAAATCATTCAGGAATCTGTGAAAGTCCTGTGTGGTATACACAACAATGAAAACACTGAAATGTTTTACAGTCTCTGCCAAAGAAGAAACACAGTCAGGAAACTGGTTTCACCTGGAAGCTTCAGCCCTGACTTGTTTTCTCTATCACACCTCAGAATATGCCCTTTGCCAAAGGGTACTATAATGATAATGCAGAGCCCGCTGTATTCAGCACAGAAATCTTGAGTCAGTGCTATTCCCTGGAGGCATTATGGCTGCCCTGAGGGCCAAGTGCTTCAGATGATGGTAAAGAGACCTGGTAAATGATACCACGTAATCAATGGTGACCAACAATAGTTTCTTGCCTCAGAGTGCTCTGAAAACTAAGCCTGCTTAATAATCTAGCATTTTAAGGCAGCCAAAATAAAGGTGTGTATGATCTCTTTGAAGGATCTCTCTCCTTAGAGATTATTTTTTCCTCTTCTAGGAGTTTCATGCTGGAGTAACTCCACTGGCACCAGAAGCATTGTATCTAATTTACAAGCAGTGTAAATAGGCAGAGAAAGATGACTTTTTTACATGGTCTTCGTTCTGTGTCTCTTCAGTCCAATGTAAGTAAATTAAGGGAAGAAAAGTAGTATACCTTCTTGCCCTTGTCACAAATGCAATAAAAATCATTATTACAAAGCTAACCCAAAATGCTCCTTCAGTTATTGATCATTGTTCTTTTTATCTACAAGATTCAAATCCAGTTCCTTCTCAAAAGAGTTGGAAAACAAATGAAGCACATGGAGAATGGACATTATTGCCTCATCACTCCCTGCATGGCCTAGTCTCAGTCAGCACAGAATTCTAACATTTGTCTGAGTGAATTATTACCAATATACACATGTACTCAAGTTCAGATAGATCTACTCAGATAGTTTATCACTATATTTCTACTGCATTAAAATATTTTCATTTCAAGAGCAGCAGAAACAGGACTTAGAAAATTCTGGAGAGAGTGAATTTTAGGCACTAAGTAGAACTTCAGTGAGATGTCACTTTTCTTAGAATAATTTTCAGACTGTGATGCTTTGACTCCTACTTCTGTAAACACAAGTTTGGCATTGAAATTTGGCCTTTATGAAAACAAGCAATTTCCACACTTAAAATCAAGAAATAGTTTTTCAATAATTTTTACAGTAATAAAAACCTCGTCTGTCCCATATTCATAAGCAAAAGTTTGCACTTGCAAAGAAGAAACAAAATTAAACTAATTTAAAAGTAAAGCTAGTAAGATTAGGCTGTTACCAGTTACTGGCAGAGGGCATGGAACAAACCTCACAAATGACAAGAACTACATGAGCCTTGTAGTATTTTCTGCAGATAATTTAAAACTTGCTTGAGTCTGCAGCTGTACTGTGTACATTGTTCTACCTTCATTATGTTAGAGTGGCCTGAAAGCCCAGTCACCAGAACAGGCTGAAAATAATGTCAAAGGTTAACATAGAGCAAGAACAACTTTGTGAGACCCGTTTTCCTTAGATGTGCCTTTTTCTATTGCTACCAAGCAACACCTAATCTGTTGGCAGAAAGAATCCCTTCATCAGTTCTATGCCTCTTGAACATCTATCTTCTATTGATGGACATACAAGGAAAAGAAGATTTATTTGAATGAGCTAAAATAGCTTCACTGCTAGATTACACCTAGAACACTGATAGATTAGCAGCTTCACTGCTTGGTACACCAGTACCAAGTGTTGCTGGTACAACCCCAGGCACCAATACATGCTGGGGGCCACCCAGCTGGAAAGCAGCTTGGCAGAAAAGGACCTGGGAGTCCTGGTGGACACCAAGTTGCACATGAGCCAGCAACATCCCAACAACAGCTAATGGTATCCTGGCCTGCATTAGGCAAAGTGTTGCCAGCAGGTCAAGGGAGGGGATCCTTCCCCTCTTACTCAGCACTGGTGAGGCCACAACTGGAGTGCCGTGTCCAGCCTGGGCTCCCCAGTACAAGAGAGACATGGACATAACTGGAGAGAGTCCAACAAAGGGCCACAAAGATGATGAAGGGACTGGAACATCTCTCTTGTGAGGAAAGGCTGAGAGAGCTGGGACTGTTCAGCCTGGAGAAGGCTTGGGGGGATCTCATCAATGTGTATAAATACCTGAAGGGAGGGTACAAAGATGGAGCCAGGCTCTTCTCAGTGGTGCCCAGTGACACGACTAGAGGCAATGAGCACAAACTGACACACAGGAGGTTCCCTCAAACATCACGAAACACTTTTTCACTGTGAGGGTGACTGGGCACTGGCACAGGTTGCCCAGGGAGGCTGTGGAGTCTCCATCCTTGGGGATATTCAGAAGTTGCCTGGACATGGTGCTGGGCAGCTGGCTCTAGGTGGCCCTGCCTGAGCAGAGTGGTTGGTCCAGATGACCTCCAGAGGTCCCTTCCAACCTCAACCAATCTGTGATTCTGTGATTACACTTGAAATTTAGCACAAAGGAGCCCTACTGCACTGGAGAAGATGGTTTATAGTTTTATATGGCAGTGTTTTAAGTGATTCCTTTCAGTGTCTCTCCAAATCTTTGGCTCATTTTTATGACAGCCCTCGAGCAGCATGTGAGAAAGAAGTGTTAGGTAATTCCTCACATCTATCTTATTATTTATAGCTAATATTCAAATACGCAAAACATTTTAGATTCTGAATATTTCTTAAGCTCTAGGATCTACCATCTGCTATCCAAATTTCTACAATCCAAACTATTCTTGGAATCATAATAGCGTATAGTTAGAGGAAGTACTTTTTGTTAATGGTGTAAGGACTAAATTAGCTTGGTTCTGGCTAATGCAAGCCAGCAAATCATGCTGATGATGCTATACAAAAAGAGACTTTATAGCTTTTAGGTGGTAATATCAGAATCTTAAGTATGGAACTGCTCGATTTCATCTATTAAATGCATGTACAAGAAATAAACCCTAGATATGGATTGCACTGTTGTTACTTCATTTACACAAATTAATATTTTATCCCTAGAGTCCAGGGAACTATTTGCAGACTAAGTGACTACAGAGATGGATCAAGGATAGCATTATGGCCTTGCATTTGTAGGGAGTGTAGTTTATTTGTAAACAGAGCTGCATGATATTTACCATTTTGATTTACAAATGTAATACAATACATACATTTTAAGTTTTATTTCATGCGATCCTCTGTTTCAAAAAAACTGTACTGGCTTTATTTTGTTTCCTGAACTGTTATGCTCACAGCACAAGTAAGAAAAATTAGGAAAATAAATTTTTGCCCAGGAAATGGGGCCCTTTTACTTGAAAAATTGGAAGTTGAAATGATGTTTGTCATGAAGAAGCCAGTTGGTGTGTATTCAAATGTGGGAAGAAAGATTCCAATGGCTAGTTTTTGTGCTAAGGAGTATTTCATTTGTCATTAACAATGCTTACTTATCTGCTTAAATGATTTTTACAAAATACTCAAAGCAAATTAAACTGCGTAATCTTTTTTGCAGTGAAAAATATCGCAGTAGTTCAATGCATACTGCTTTTAGAACAACAATGACATAACCCAATACAATTTTAAATTTTAACAAAAATGGCCACAACTCTTTCCAAGGTAGCTACTTCTTCTGATGTTGTTAATATCACAATTAATTTTTAAGTTGTATACCCTTAAAACAGGGACTTTGCATCAGAAGTGCTGACACAATCACACAAGAAGTTACACTGCAATAAAACAGCTAGTACAAAATTCTGCATTACAGTTGACTTAACATTCAGAGTGCGGACCTTCCATCACATTAAAAATATGACAATTTCATTTGCTATAGCAAAAGCCAAGAGAAATGAAAGTGCAATATTACAAATCTCTGTATGTATATTGGACTCTTTGTAACACCCTTTTGAGAAAAGAAGATTCTGAATGCTGTAACAATGGTAACTGTAGAAGACTTAAATGCATTCAGAAGCTAAAATTAAATAGCCTTATGTGTCACAATGAGTGCTACAAACGTAAGCCTCCTAATTAGAATGAAGTATACCAGGTCAAGAATTTTTATTACATCAGAAGCCTCATCTAGAGCTGCTTAAGGTCTTTTGGCTACAGTTCAGACCCTTAAAAGACACAAACACCAACCTCGTTGGTGTTTCTAAATAAATGTCAGTAATAGAAGAAAAACAAAAGTGCTGAACTTATCATTAGATTTTTGTCACATAAAAATACACAAGTAGAAAATGCCTCTACCATACATGTAATTAAAATAATTGATGCATCTAATGAGCCAGGATCAGATGAAGGTATTAATTGCCATGGCCTTTTTTTAAACTTTGATTGTTTAAAATATTTAATGTCAATAATAATAAATTATACTAAAATTAAAGCAATGCTAGCAGCTAATGGCCAATACTAGAAAACATGTTGATGGCTCATCATTCTAGAAAATTAAAAAGTAGTTAATTTTATAAGTCTATGGTGTATCAGTCATTAACTGCAATTGTACATGACTGAATGTAAATCCTAACTATATTTCAGTTTCAAACTGACTCATAGGAAGGTTGAGAGCACTGCAAAATTGAGTGTGCTCAGTCAGGGAAAGGGTGGGGGGGAGAAATAAAGTAAGAGAGCTTTGTAATATACTCTTGCTGACGGCAGGAGGTTCTACACATTTCAGTTTTTAAATTGTACCTTTGGCTGGATGATGAGGGTGTTTAGGAGTACAGAAAGAAGGAGTAAATTTGGAAATACAAAGAGCATCACACAGCTCTACTTGAAAATGATCGTTCTTCCAGTTAACGACGGATTTTCCCCACCATCAAAAGGCTTCCTATTAGAGTAACATTTGTCATGACTGTGTTGGTCTGAACAGAAACTTTAAGGAACCTGAATATTTCATCATTACTGTGGCAAGAAACAAATTTTTTCTCCTAGTTTGGGTAATTCCTGTAGCACGTAATAGTCACTATGACTGCATCGTACTGTGAATTACAACCGCACTAATTTAACAGAGTATAGTTTCGTATAATGTGGGTATCTGATTTAAGAATCCACATTAATATTTCATGCATAACATAAGAGCAAGTGACTCTTTGTAGAATAGATGATTGTCTCCTGTAGCATTCTACATTTTCACAGAAATCACTAGCATTTTGACTAAGGACATAAGCAATTTTTTTTCATTTTCCATACTCATAAGCAGGATGTTGATGACGTTGTTGCTTTGACAAGAAGTGCTTACAAAGTGCTAGCATTATACCCTGGCATTTATTAGATATTAATTCCAAGGATATTTTTAAATATATACATACTGTTCTTTTTACTTTTAAAGTAATTTTATTACTAATCTCTGATATTATAAAACTCTATTTTTAACCACTGATAATTTCTAAATACAAAGCATGTGAAAAGTATGTTCAGTAATCTATAGCCTTTTAAATGAAAGGCACCAAAAATATTCCTTGTGGCAGAAAAGGTCCTATAGCAGGTCTTTTAATAGCTGCTTAAATTTTGTCAACGTCAGCAAACAGACAAGGAGAAATCTGACAGGAAACTGATAACAACTTGGAAATATTTGTACATACCAAAATGCTATAATTTTAACTTCATAATTGTATGTTTTTACGAAAATTACTTCAATCCATCAAATTGTGTTGTTCCCACTAAGCAGACGTGCCAGTTATTTGACCATTATATTCTGCTGTTTCCATTTTGAGAATGTAGGGGATTATGCTGTCAATGGGAACATTTCCAATGAGACCAGTAAAAAATAGTTCCTCGGTAATGCTAGAGCTCATCAGCCTAAGTGCTGGCAGGCGAACTAGAATCCGGGCTAGCCTGAAAAAGAAGTTCAGTGGATTATAAATACATATAATATCAGTTTAAAATACTTTGCGGCTAAAGAGCTGGATCTGCTTTTATTATTACTATAACTCAGGAATGGGAGTAAAGAGACAATTAAAGCTAATTGAGCTACCATAAAAAGAATGGTGACTTTTCTATCCTGCAAGTGAAATGAAAAGCCACCATCTTTCTTTGTGGTTTTCCAATGAAAAGGACATATTAATGCCCTTTGTAGATACAATGTGTATGTACAAACACACAATTCTCCTGGTCTGCTTTTGAAATTCCCAGCTCTGGAAGCACTTCATAGTTCAGGACAATGCTGAGACTACTAATATTCATACTGACTAGTGAGAACATTTGCACAATTTTAAGAGTAAAATGCTTAATTAAAATTTAAACCATAAACAGCATAGTCCCCAGTTGCCTAGCAACTTAATGACAAACCAGACAGCAAGAATGGGACTGCGTATGTATAAAAGGAAGTAAGAGAATCTGCTTCTGATGAGAAAAGGAATTTGGAGGGATGTGATGTTACTCATACATATTGCCAAATGCTGTGGGTTTTTATGTACCAGGATGTTAACAGACATCCAATACAATGAAGTGATCAGATTGAATTTCTGGACTTTCAATGCATTTGAAATTTAGGACAATGATGAAGGCATATCTGCTGTGTTTATATGGCAGATGTACATCACAAATGCCAAAATAAATAAATTTCCTGAATCAGAGCCATGTAATAGCAAATCTTAGGCAGCACTGAACACAGACCTCTGGAAAATACTTGAATATCTATGGAGAAAAAAATATAAGGTCCATTCGGCTAATATACCATATGTTGTAAGCTTTAGGGGAAAATTGCAAAAAGATCCAAGCTATGCTGCTGATTTTGTGAAAATGATAACACTTGTGCTTCTATCTCAATTTGTGCCAGCATTCAGTTGCTCAGAAATAACCAGATTTGTACTCTAAACTTATCTATGGGTGAGCATGGGGATATAGACAATATCAATTAAAATACAGGACATTGTTTGGGAAATGTAACTCTGATTTTCTTCCTTGAGCCACTATTAAGAGAAGTAAGTCTATGGAACAAATTCTATATTTCTTTTTATGGAGGATATCCAGCTCTCACGCATCAAACCAGAATAACTGAATTGTACACAGAAGTAGTATGTGGGATTTGAGGGTATTTCTGAAGTAGAGAATCCCATCTTCACTGCACCTAACTGGGAATCCTGATGCCCCTTCTGTTGCCCCGCACAATGTTAACGCTGTAAGATCAGTGCAGAAACCAGTTCTGAGATGGGAGAAGCTCTCTCTTTTACAGGCTGCTGTTGTTTGGTTTTTTTAAAGTTACACTACCCTTAGACCTTGCTTAAATGTATGGGATTGCATGCTTCTTTACATGGGGATACCTTTCACAGTAAAAGAGAGTATGTTCCGGGATATATTGCTAGACAGAAGTTAGAATCTCCCTTGTAGCGCAGAGAATCATTGTGTTGATAAAATTTAAAATAGTTTTGATGGAGATTATTAGAAAATAGGATAATTATTTCTAGCAAGTAAGAAACAGGAACAGTTGAGAGGTAGAAAAACAAGTTAGATACTTTCAAAGGTAAGTCCTTGGAAATTTTAAAAAAAGGCAAAAGGAGAAAATAAGTAGGACAGAAGCTTAAGAGCTGGTTACTGTTCCCCACATGTAATCCTTATTGTTCCAAGGTTTATTAACTGACGGCCCGGGCTGACGGTTTCAATACTCTTCTGGATATGTAACTTGACAAGCATTTAAAGGATGATAATCACCTTTTATTATCTCAAAGCCTCTTTGACAACTAACTTGAAAAGGAGGCAGTTTGAATTAAAGAAGTTTGAGGCAGTTGAGGCAGTTACTCTTGAGACTTCTACTAAAGTAAGTCTGTTTACTTTTCTAAACATGGCAATGAGACTCTCAAAAAAAAACCACCTCAAAAATGAAAAGAAAGTACTCAAGTTTAATTTACGTGGAAGAAGCTAGACAGCTATTCTTGCTTCTACCTATCTTTAAACAAACCTGCTTGCTTTTATGAACAAGGTTCTAGTTCTTTCTCATCCATAGTCAAAAGAGAACAGATGTCAAAAAGGAAATTTTTACATCAATGATGTTATTTTGTACTTTTGGCAGCTATGGCCCACAACATTACTTTGGGTACTATAGACAATAAATACCTATAAGTATCTTCTGGATACGTTTTTTGTACATAGTCCTGCAATTCCATCTGTGCCTTCTCCTGGAATTTTTCTATTTGGGTTGAACTGGTCAGACCAGGGTGATCTAAAGAAACAAAACATTTCTGTATGTCGATTGTTTCCCTATACATTGTGAAATATATGTAGTTATGAGATTCTTGCATTAATTTCATTTAAATATTTCTCTTGTATTGTGATGTTTAACATGTTAGCTGTATAAAGGAAACCACTCACTTGAACATTTGCTTCCTGGCTTCAGAATTAGCTTGCTCACTTTTCTCTCTATAGCTGTGTGTATCCACAAGAAAGTGGAAAAAGATTAAGCCTGTAGGCATGTACCAGGCAATGACACTCCTAGTTTATGTTTCTAACCTTGCTTTTTTAAATGTGTTTGCTTCTGTGATTTCGACTAACTATGCTGACTGAGCAGTATCTAGGGTTGTTTTCTTGACAGATCAATTTCTTGACCTTCCCAAGTCTGTCTCATGTTTTAATTCCAGCTGGCTCAGCTCCTCAAAGACAGTCACATGATCAGAAGAAAACAGAAAATACCACATATTTGACTATGCCCAAATATCTTCAGTGTTGTGTTCCAACTGCTCTTCCCTCGAAACAGGACAAGAGCTAGCTTGAGTTTGCAGAGTTTCTTGCTCCTCCAACTTGAATAAAAACCCTAATAAACCTAAGCCTAATGGAACAATCTGCAAAAAAATTTCAAAAGCAAATTTCAGGACACCAATATCTTCTAATTAAAGTAAGTTTTATTACAAAGAGAAAAATAATATCAATTCAACCCCCCTGATAACAAGATATTCCTTTTCTTTGTATTTTGTTAAATTCAAAGTGGTAAACACCTTTGAATTAAAGTAAAAAAATTACATTTCTGAGCAAGAGTTTCCCTTTCACTCAGCCTGTCAGCAGTTTTAAATTCTTCTGTGTCCTAGCAACATTTCTCCACCTTTGCTGAAGAGACTTCCCATTTCTTTCATGTCCTTACCTTATCATTCCAGAAAATCTCAAGTGTCTTCTTTGAGTAAATCCTCGTATCTCATAAACACTGTTGATCATGCTTTAGTTGTCTGCTGTCATTTTTTTGTTAAAAAATGGAAGACAGCCTGTTTACATTCAGTTTTGGAGATTTTGTGGAAGTGCCATATAAAATACAGTGGTATTTCTGCTCATATTTCAGCAATCCCTCTTATGAGTGTACTAAAAATATGAAAATGGAAGCCAATTTCTTTTTGTCACTGTGAGAATGTATTTCCTCTAATCCTTCCTGCCATTTACTTCACTAAT
>VYZW01060431.1:8653-19472 GCA_013401315.1 Balaeniceps rex
CTCCAGATGACAGGGAATTGGAAGAGTTCATAACTTTCATAATCAGCATTTTAAACTACCTCAAGAGTTAGGTAATCTTATACTGGCTTCTATGTTTAGACTGCCAGCAAGACTGTTTTGTTTATAATCCTTTTATTAGCCACGTAGCTTTCTGCTGAGATCTAGACCTTTGTATACAGACCACACCTCTCACTAAATGTGCCGTTATTTCACTTAGGAGTGTCTGAATGGGAACAGCTTTTGAGCACCATCCTACTAACTCTCACTGGATACATACCACTGTATATAGAAGAAAAAAACATCCCCTCATCAAGTTTCTCCTGCAGATTCCTAACATTTTAATTTAGGAATTCTGGTCTGCTAATAAAAGAAATCAGGAATGAAAATGTGAAAAAGCACAGGAAAACTCGTACAGTAATAATAGTTTGAACTTTAAAGAAAGTAAATCAGAAGGCTGTGAAAACTAGGCATTATGCAGATCAGTAATGGAGCCATCATAACACAAAAACGGCCCACTGTTACAGAGCTATTTACAAGCACCAAGTATCAAATATTACATTCCAAACATTCTTATTACCAAACATTGCAAAATTGTTTGTTTTACATGTGCAGCTGCACCATTTTGAGATGTCAGGTCCCACGCATATGGGCCGCTCTGTGCTAACGCACACTTGTACAAAGCATCATTGCCTGCTGCAGCTGAAGAGGAGTAGTTTTTGATTAACTCAGCCCACATTAGAAGATGATGAGATACACAAAGGCCCAGCTGAAGCCTCTTTTTTGATCTAGATCAAAATCAGAACAACTCCAAAGTTAAAAAAAAAAGTTGCAGTGATGAATAGGAGTCGGTGTGGTAAGGGAGCAGGGGATGAAAAGTCTTCAGCCCACCAGTACATATGAGGTCATGACGTGCCTAGTATATGTTTACGTATCATTGAGAAGTAAGAGTACAAAGGGCATGTTCTAGAACCTACATCAATAAAGTACAAATGCAATTAATTACATACGTAACTACACTTCCTGTGTTCCCTGAACAATGAACTAGGTCCTACCCAAGAAGTCTTAGCTAGAGCTAAGTGAGTGAAGATCAAAGAAGGGCACCCCTGAACTTAGAATCTGATGCAGTCGTAATTCAGGATGTATTCAGTAAATGTGTGGCCTGATCTGTACGTAACTACCCAAAAGACCAAAATTCCAGTAAATTTTCTTAAACACAATGAAGAAATTGCCTAGACTTCCGAAATATTTGGGTGGACAGTAAGGTATTTGAAGGCATGATTAAAAATTCAAAAGTTTTGGGTGTAAAATTAGTTGTCATCACTATTTGCTGTTCGAAACACGAACAATACAGCAGAGGAAACAGTAGAAGAAAACATTCAGGAAGGAGTTCAAGAAGCACAGCATCAGGCTAATAAACCATAACAACGTCCCAGAACACATGATCTCTAGATATAGCCCACAGTGACTTGTTTGTTTTCAAAAGAATTTGGGGAAATGAGGATCATGAAGGTTGTGCCTGGGCCATACACATCAACAGATAACGCTGGTCGAACTATTTCAATCTGTGCACATTGCAGTGATACTGCCTTCCACAAGCAAGATCCAATCTGCTAGTCCTCAACTATAATTTTACACGTTCACTAAATCACCTTTAAACGCCTCTTATCAAAACACTTCTACCCGTAGCTGTTACTTTCAGTACAAAAAGTTAGCAACTCAAAGATTCTTAAATATTAAAAGTAGTCGGAATCACCATCTTGCCACAGGATTTGTCTATCAGTGACAAAGACAACAAACAAGCAACTTAGAAATTACAAACTGAGTAAGAAACGAAAGGGGAAATAATCATGCAAATTTATACTTAAAGTGCACTTGTGATTCCTGTAAGTACATTGCTGTTAGTGTAGATTAAAATAAATAATTTATTATGCATATGTAGAGAGGCTATTAATAGTTGTACTGGGAAACACATGACATTGTTTCCATATATAGATGTATAAAAAGAATCAACTTTTTTTTTAAAGAACAATCAATAGCGATGAGCAACTAGTACAAAGGTTCATATCCATAACAAAGGAAACCAACCACGATGTGTTGAGTGTTTTGAGAAACAACTGAAACTGAAAATAAATTCGTATAGCAAACTATTTGTTTAAGTAAAAAGTATATCCAAATTAGATTCAGATCTTTGATTTACCTATTTGCCTAACAAAAATTCAGGATGTAAAACAACCAGCTTCAAGGTTAGTATACTACTATTTAGCTTTTAAAAACAGGTCAAACCCAGTGTTTGTAAATAAAAAAGTGTCTATTTTTAAACCATAATCCTTTGCACTTGTTCTGCAAGCTTCCTAGAAATAAATTCATCATCTACCTCCTTCAAAGCACAGTATTACGCTTTTCAGAGTTCACAGGAGAAAGACAAGTGGTAAATGCAAAAAAAACCCACAACCAACAAACAACCCCAAAACCAAGAGAAAAACTTTATTCCATTTTCCAATAGCACCTGAAGTATGCTAAAATTATGCCAAGAATGTACACTTCTCAAACAGAACAATGTAATTAAAATATAAATAATTCAGAAATATTCTTGACTAGGGTTTTCCAAAGAGACTTCAGTTAATTGTTTATCTATTGAACAAGAACGTATTTTGTTACAGGGGAGGTTTTTATCCCTCTACAAGCCCTACATCCCACCTGTCAAAGAGATGTTATGTTCTTCCATAAACAGGTTCTTGGAGCCCTTGTTCCAGATATAGAGTCTCTAACAAGTCTTCAATTAAATTAAATCTGCACGATCATCAGTAATTTGCATTCCAAATTTCCAGTAATTAAGTTAAAAGTTCTCCTCAGCTTTGAGCAGTCTCAGCAGCATCTTCGTCCCTGGACTGAAGGGTTTCAGGGTACGGAGTCGTCTTCTTCAATCTGCTTCCGAGAGAGCTAAGAGCTCAATAGTGTGGATGCTAACACTGGAAGCTGGTCACGTTGCCTATGCATTTAAGCATTCATCTTTAAATCTCCTCCTATCTCTCTTGTCATCCAGAGTTAATTATACTTTTGAACTAAAAGTACCCTGTCACCTAGTCACCTAGATGTGTCACCTGGCACAAAGGTCACTGTGAAATAAACAGTCTTCCAAGGAGGCAACCGTGCACTGAGTGACCCCGAAGGTCGCTGTGAATGCAGAGCAAGAGCTTGTTCTGCAAGCGAAGTTGCTCTGCTCCTGCGCTGACACATTTTGCTGCTGGGATGCAACAAAGGTTTCAGACAGATCCTCATGCCGGAGAGATGAGCAGCCTCAGCAATGCTCCATTTTAAAATGGAGATAATGCCAAGATGGACACAACTGGACAGACCGTCTAATAGTTGAGTAAGAGAAGTGAGGTAGGATTTTTTCTTGAAGAATAGCACCTCCCAAAACACCAAACTCAAACTCTACTTTTAAACTGAGAAGTGACTTAAACCACAGGATATTCCAGCTTTATTTGATGACAAGCTATTACAAGTCTCTTGTCAGAGCTGAAGATCTTTCAAAAAATTCTTTTCCCCATTCGGATAAACTCTCTCCCAGGTTGAGTCTCACATCCATTAGGACGTAGGTGTTCTGTCCCCTCAACCTGAAAACTAAGTATTGTGAAAAGAAACAATGGTTGGAGGTGGGGGCCAGGTCCTTTCCTTCGCACTGCTCGAGCAGGCAGGGTGCAAAGACAGGAGAAATCATTCACGTTCTCTATGCCAAGAAACCATCGATGGGTTTTGCACAACCACTTCCTTACTCTCCCTCCCAGAATCATTTAACATAAAGTATCTTAAGAGTGGAAATGCTCTGAAGCAGATAATGACTAAACCACCCGGGCTGGCAAAACAGAGAACAGGCCTCACTGCTTTAAAATCTAAGACAAAAGAACGGGCAGCCAGTTATTGATTCTCAGTTTCTTTTTTAATTCTGGTAGTGTTTTGACTGCTGGTTAAGAGAGAGGAGCCAATCTCTGTTGGGCAGTCCCAGGACTGGACCACTCGGCGTAGCATCCTTCTCTCCCTTGTGCCACAGCAGATGCTGGTGACCTAGTTCTTTGCCCCAGCAGCAAAAAAAGGGCAGCAGGCACCCGGTGCTGCTCGTAACAACCTGCTTCTGGGCCGCATGGAAAGCGATTAGAGGCAGCGGTGCATACTTCTTTGCAATGGGAAAATATATGTTTATGAGCCAGACTGGAGATTTCTGAAACATTTCAGCATGTAATGAAACTAAAACCACGTTTACTACAATAAACTATCAAGGACCACAAATTAGATACTACTGCTTCAAAAAAAAAAAAAGAAAAAACCCCCACATATATAGCTTTCCTACTGCAATGGCTTAATGACTCAACCTCACTTTGATTGCTGGCTCGAAGACTATCTATTTACACAGATGAATTCAAGATGTCAGCCTTCAATTTCTGCACTCCTGGGAAATGTTTTAAGTATAGTTGCTGAAAATAATGGGTAGTGGTCTGAGCATGTCTTTTAATAATACATGGAGTCTATTCTGGCTGTTGTGGTGAAAGAGAGTAGTGGTGTTGTTTATAAAAACCCGTGGGGGCCCTGCACTTTTTCCTCAGGTCAATTCTGAGCCAAATAATCGGTGAAGCAGGTGCCTTGCCAAACTGCATTTACCACCCAAACTCCCATTTAAGAATAAAACATCTAAATTGCTGAACGATGGAAATGGTACTGCTGAATAGAAGAGAGTACCATGAGGCTGAACATATCAGAGAATCTGCTTAAGTTGTGTAAACTGAATGACTTTCAATTCAAAATGAGATTCTCAAATTGCCACCTCTTAGAAGAAAAAGATAATGCTAAAATCCTGGGCATTAATAACTCCCGAAGACTTGCTCCTCAGAGCAGAGCACAGCTGTACTGCGCTATACCATGTATTCACCGTAGAGAATACTGAACAGGGCAAGAATTCAGATTGCTGACCTCTGGTAGGAATTGTTATAGAAGGGGAGCGGAGCCTTAAACTACAGCATGCTTAACAGCTGATGAGTACTCATGCACAGTACTATTTACACTTCACGTTGACTTGCTACTAGCACACACTCAAGCTGCCTTTAGGAAAAAAAAAAAAAGACCATATCAAAACTCACAGTAAAACTGTCTATTTTTTCCCTGAAACTATTAGCGTTCATTTTTATATGCTCTTAAATTTAGTAACCATTTCAATAGATGATAATAAACAATTAAACAGTACGAAAACCTGTTTGACAAGTATAGTAAAAAATACTTGGCTATTTAATACAAGCATACTCATTTCAAATATAAAAATAGGATTTTCATCTTATGCATGACAAAAAAATACCATAATCCAGAAAGACTAAATGTTTGTTAATTTTTCATTTCATTTTGAAGAGCTGGAAGTACAGATTTGGAACTAATAGGTCTCTTAGTATAATTTTCTGAATAATCTTCTAGGGAAAAAAAAAAGAAAAAAAGAAAAAAAAAAGTTGTTTTTCGGAACTAACTGCCAATGTCCCTGAAGCTCTCTACAGTAATTCCTGAAACCACAGTAGTCTTTGATTTTAAGAACAATGTTAATCAATTGCAAACTTCCCTTCCCCCCCGAAGTCATTCATAAAACCAGATGTGATGGCTTGTCTGGATTACTGGAACTACATGGACTATTTCCTCCTGCCCAGAAGCAAATGTGATTGTGGTCAAAATCTCAGCACTCACCCAACGTCAAGAACAAAAAAAAAAACCTTGGAGGCTTAATAGATTTTGGCATTAGTTTGCTGTGCTAACATGTCGCAAATCAGGATTTAAATTTAATCTAAGTCACAGCTCTCTGCTTTGTAACAAGAGGCTGCTTAAGGCACAAATATCCATAGTGCATTGCATTATACGTGGATGAATTCAAGTCGGACACTGATTAAATGGGGTTCAATTCCTGTGCGCAAACAGCGAGTGCCTGGTTGCATCTATGAGAAATGAAATACATTAAAAAAAAAAAGTGTTCCTCAAAATAGGGATGTCCAACCTACAGTCCTCAATCAGCTAGTCCCCTCTGCCCCTCTCCCAGTTTCAGCTGTTGCCCCGATGAGCACTTCAGGAGGAATGTTTGCTTTTAATCACACGATAGCTGCTGGGCTGCAGCACTCAGTCCTACAGCACCTGTGTGAAAAGCTGTGCGGCCTGCCTCAGCCAGAACACTGCACCTAAACAGGTAATGAAATTCCCTGGGGAATTCCTTGCTAACACCTAGGCTTCCAGCCACAAACAATCCCCGATTCGGCCAGCGTTTACTAACGCAAAGAGCACGCTCCCCAAAAGGTGCTCCAACAGCAGCACAGACTCCCTTACAGAACTGGAAGTTGTGGCCGTGCAGTGCTGTGCCAACATCGATTACAGAAAGGGGCATTTCCTCGCCATGGAAGGGAAAGAAAACATTTTAAGAAATGCTGCCTGCAGCTGCTTCTCATTGTAGCAGCTCCTGCTGGTTTTATGCTAGGAGAAGGACCTGCAAGAAAATATGCAAACAAATATGACATGCAAAGAAAATCCCTGCAATCACCTTTCTCACGATGGCGAGGACTCGGCGGAGGCCGTGGCACGGCACAAGCAACGAGCACCTGAATCTGAGATCAGCAGATGGCCACGGAATCCAAGAAGCGTGACTAGATATTCTGGCAACAGGCGTGGTACAGACACTTCAGCAGTTTCCGAACTTTTATCTATAACTTCAAGTTCCTACTCCCAGCCAAAAAATTCCAACAGAGCCCAGCACAGTGGAAATAAACATTACCCTCTCTAGTTTCAGATGTGCAAAAGAAACAGCACAAATCCCCGTTACGACGAATGGGGCCTGCTGTCACAACTTTTATTTACGTGTGTCCAGGAACAAGATCAGCACATGAAATTATGCCTATAACAACGCCACCCCTCCATTCTCTCTGAGACCTTGCTGTCTTAGTTTTAATTTAGCTTCTAATTTTTAAGTGCATGTGAAGTACCAATGATTATCAGTGGTGCTACAGTAACTGAGTTAGTATCACAAGATAAAGAAGCAGAATACATACTCAGAAGAACACTGCATTTTACATAATTAATATGGTTTCAAGCAGACCACACACAGTAGAAGCTCTATTAAATGCCAAAATATAAACGAGCTCTTTCAAGATACAGGGAAAAAGATTTTATGAACTGTTAATACCATACTGCACGCTGGAAGTATCTCCAATAATGATCTATCATAGAACTGTGCCAAGAAGACTGAAGTAATTCCCCCTAAAATGCAGCCTCACCTAGATGCAAGCAGTAGAAACACTGAAATGATAGTTTCTCAGCTAATTCCTGGAACATTATCATAGCATGTATTCGTAATGTGATAAATACACACGCTCTTGTTTAAAAGATGAGGAAAACCAGGTGGATTAAGTGACAGTTCAATAAACGAAAGAAAAGCAAGTTCAAAGCAGCACGATATGTTTTAAGAAAAGAGGTCCCTTAGTCACAGATTCTGAACTGGCGCTGTACATTTAATGTACTGGACTGGGCAGGGAAAATGGACATGCATGTGTGTCATATGCCTACTGCCAGCACCGGGATTCCATGCACAAACTTGTTTTGCATTTTCCAAATTTGATCTGAAAAATTTAGTCTTCTTTTCAGACATACTTTGGGGAAAAATTCTTAAGATCCCATTACACAAATAAAAATGTGAAGATTGGTAAATAGCATAGAAATTACTATTTTTGTGTGTTTGACAGTTTGAGGCTGCTTCAAAAAAAATTAAATTTTAAAACTGATAGCAAAAATAAGCATTGAAAGGGATTTAGGTTTTGGTGGGGTTTGGTGTTGTTTTGTTTGTTTGTTATTTTAAACACTTTCAGATAAACATGGACTTATTGTTCTCTTCATGGGAACATCTGTAATTTTCTGTACCATGTAAACATATAAACAACTTAATCCTAACGGCCTAGAATTATTTCTTGAATATATACAGTATGTACTTTTAAAATAAAGTGTATATTTTCATTTTCTTGCCAAATACTACATATGGGTATGCATGGTATCCATTTCTTTTAGAAATTAATACACTCATTTTGAATTACTGCTAGCGGCTAAACCAAGGTTTTTTTTGAGAGAAATTAATATCACTAGACTTGTCTCAGTTTGACTTGATTGATTTCTCTGTAGTTACATTAAGCTCAAGTTTCATGCAAGCAGTTGTTTTACTGCTCTGAAATGCTTGAAGTCTAACATAACTTACTGAAGAAAGAGAACTATTTAAGATAAAGCTAAGGTCACACAAATGTTGTGTGGAGAATTTGCCTCAAAGTACTAGCAATACAGAAACTAGTTATCTGTCCACAAGAGATAAATACTCTCCCCCTTCCCCAAACAAAACTTAACTAGTAAGGTATCTGTTGAAGTGTGTGTTAAAGCAAACACCTAAAATAAAGCATTTCTGCTGCTACAGAAAGCTACTATAATTTTGTTTTATGTATATACCCCAATATAAATACTTCTATTGTTTTTTCATATAAAATATTTACTTAATTTTGTCTAACATTCAGAGCAGAATAATACTACACATATAGCTCGAGATGTTGGAAAAAATACTACTACTGTATTACCCAAGCTACAGGATATGATATTTAATTTGGTAGAAGAGATTTTCAAAGGTAAAAAGGTCGGTCAACAGACATGAGTCACAATCACGCCTTATGACTTTGATAACTCCTCCTCAAACACAACGCACACTGTACAAAGGTGACAGTTTGTTGGGCACGCATCCAAAAATATACTTACCTTAATGTAAAGTTAACATTGCAACCATACGTTTTCACTGGCTGTAACGTTAACATTAAGATAAACATGTGTGGTTAAACTTCTGCTTGTGAAGAAGTTTTAATCACTACACAGAAATATCAAAATAAACGCCCAAGGAACCCAAACCCCAGTTACTAATACTTAATGACAAACAGGGCCACTCTCATTTGTAAGGTGGTTTTCTTCTATTATGATAAAAATGAATTAGATAATAGCTACTATTACCTAATTAAAAGGTATTATTATCTATCTCAGGTAATGCAACAGATTGACCATTCTGCTCATCCACAAATTACAGTATCAGCTATTACCACATCTGTAAGTGGTGGTACTTAAAAGTGTTACACATGCTAACTGACCTACAGGAGAAGAATGCTAAAACGCCTTACTACAAAAACTAGTCAGTACAATTATGGGACTTCTCTGCTCTTTCAGTGCAGGTTAAAAATCTTAAATCATTGAAATGATGTAAAAGAAATTCTCAGCTAGCAAACAGGAATTTCTCAATAACACATGCAAGTGTCCGGACACTATTAAATAACAATACACTGATTTCTTTAATCTGAAAAGCACAACAAAGTGATCCATGTCTGAGAATCTCCATTTCTGGGATGGATAATTATGATTTGGGAAAAAAAAAAAAATCTCTTTGTTTCTGGCAATTCCAGCTTTCAGCACAGACAACTGACACGTTAGTCCCTTTAACTTTACTATATTTTACAGGAGCTATTTTTAGCCATTGCAAAACTAATGGAAGAGCTGAGAGCCTACATTCCACTCTAATTAAGCCATCATCTTTAACAGCCAACTATTTTGTACATTACAAATGCAGCAATACATATCAGAGATAATACTAACATCTGTTTTATGAGGCAACAGGCCAAGTCGCTAAATACTAGATCTTGGTGAAGGAACCAGATTTTTTTGCTTTCTAGGACTGTGTGAGTGCCTTCACCACAGCTCATGGTTTCCCCAGCTTGGTAGCTGAATCCGTTATTACAGGAAAGGGATGTAAGTTTGTATTTATACCAAGGAACTATGTCTTTATACTCCAGGATTGAGAACTCGTTCACAGTAGTTTTGGCTATTCTATCTGAAGTTGCTTAAGTTCACACCTTACGCTCCAACCAGCTGGAAATGCTGCTCCTGTTTTCATCTCCAGCAGTAGAAGAAGGATGGAAAAGCCTCCTTTAATCCTTTCCTCATCTTTACAGGTGGTCAGTAGAAAAGATCACTTTTCACTGTCGGGGATAAGCATTGCCACACCCAAAATTCCGCTTGCAGAGATGCAGGCATCTCATTCCATGCCTTTCCAGTAAAAGTTTATGGACGAACACAGAGTTATTTATAGAAGCATTACTTCACATCCCCATTTGTCTGAGACTTTTACAAAGCATCACTGATGTATGCAGTGATACATTTGAATAGTATTTTTGCAACCCTTCTTTCTCTGACCCTTGAAATATGGCTCTTAATGTCTCACTGGCCCTTAATGTCCATTTTCTATTGAAGAATTCCCTAGGTATTAGAGCAATCATGAAGAAACAGAAGCCTGTCTTAACCTACAACACAAGCAAGAAGAAAATTTCCTGACTGAACTGCTTTATATGTGATAGCAATGAAAAAGAGGCAAGTGATTTCACTTACTGATTATGTAGACTACAAAAAATTCTTAATACATTTACATTTCAAAATACAAATCTGTGTAAAGTTTTGGTTTTAAAAACCTTCTACCTTTTCTTAGTTTTTAGAAGCCCTGATCTCCCACTGACCTGCAGTACAGTAATCCAAATCTACCCAAAACGAACCTCTGACATTTATATGAAGTTGACAGTGAGAAGCGTTGAACAAAAATCTGGGATTTCTTAATGCTCATTTGACAAGTTTTACTCTTTATGGTCAGTCTCGGTACCATCTCCCAAGTAAGCTGTTTCCCATTTTGCATATATACTTGTGTAGGACTCTCTTCCATCTATCTCTTGTTACCAGCACAGTTTCAGTT
>VYZW01060438.1:0-25963 GCA_013401315.1 Balaeniceps rex
TTAAACTGTTCTTATCTCAACTCACGAGTTTTCTTACTTCTGCTTTTCTGATTCTCTTCCCCCATCCCACCGGGGGGAGGGTAATCAAGCCAGCTGCATGGTACTTGGTTGCCGGCTGGGGCTAAACCACAACACTTAGGTTGCTATAACAGAGATAACACTAGGCAGATAGCAACTGTATGTGTTCTGTAATAAACATACTTTTCATAAGGCATTTCAAGGCAATTGGATTACTAACAAACTTTATAAAAAGTTAAACTTATCATCAATGCATACCAAGGATCATGTTATTACAGTAAACTATATACAGTAAGGCACTGTCCATGAAATCAAAGAGATATTTCATGTAACTTTAATATACTGACATTATCAAATGACCTATAAATACCGATAACATTTTCATTATCATCTACACTTACCTTTCTTTATGTTTTCAAGTGCCCTTACGTCCAATACCTGAAAACATGCAATTCAGTTCCACAGAGTAACTCCAAAAGTCACATCAAGGAAGTGCTTTATTGGTTTCTCTCAATGACTTCCAGACTAAATCTGCTTTTCTATAAACACAGTAAAGGTTTTCTGTAAGTGTCTAGTCTAAAAACACACAGTTGAAGTTAGTAGATCCTTTCAATCCAGCAACAAAGGACCATGCAACTGGAACACAGCTAATAACTCTGCTGATGACACACATACCAGAACAAAAATCAGTGCCGAGACCCTAAGTATCAGAAGAATAAAACCATATTTAAGAACTAAAAGATTATGGAGCACACAAAAGGGAATAGGTTTGTATATGGAAGTATACAAACTTTTACCTTTTACCTACTCACCTTTCAGACATTTGGCTTCATTGAACTCCCAAGTATCAGTGCAAGAATGAGCATAAATGCCAGAATGCCAAGGTAAGCAACAGGCAGACATTGTAAATCTGTTCACAGTAGTGTTCCAGATTGGTGCTAAAATAAGAGGTATGAGCTACGTTCGTTTCAAGTAAATATAAGATATCTATACTCAGTTCAGGCCTTCTTTAGTCATCATCTACTTGGGAAGAAAGGAAGAAATTACAGCTTCTGTAGCATAGCATTCATTTTTCTCAGTGACAGAAAGTGAAAGTGAACGAACTCTGGACCTTCTCCAGTTCAAGTCAAGGAGAGTTATGTGTGCAAATCCCTGAGGGTGACATCTATCCAGCCTAATATGGCCACGCTTACCCACACTGTAAGCTCCCAGGTCAAAAGCAGTTGGCTCAAGCCTCTGGAAGAAGAAAGGTTTCACAACAAAATATTCTTCCAAATAGAGGTTGGGTGCACAAACTTACCGTCTCTCGCTGTAACAAAAGCTTTCTTCCTTAAAGTTTGCTAGAAGATGTGATCTACACCAGTCACACCAGAAGTGACCTTTCAGGCCCGTGCTTCTTGAATAGTTTCTGTTATGAATGGGTAAGTGTTCTCCAGGCCTCCTAGAACAGGGAAACAAAGAAGAGGAAAAGAAACCTTGGAGTCCTCCAGAACCTCAGCATTTCCATCTAGCTTTCCATTCAAGTATTTCTACCCTTGGTTATCAATACTAGAAAAACCCATGGATGCACTGAATAGTAACAAAACATCAGCAGCTAATAAAATTAAACTAAGCTAGACAACATTGCTATATTGAACAAAATAGATTCTTCCCTCAAACAGCAATGACAAGAGCAGACAGAAAAGCAGTAGATGTGGTGACACAGACCTTCAGATGGGAAGAAAAATGGGCAGGACTTGGCAGCTGTGTAAATTCTGTGGTTTGGTCCTGGAGGTTGTGGCTTCAGCCCCAGGTCCCAATTCCTTACCACAAACCACCAGAGACCTCTCCGAGTAAATGCAAGGCCAGCTCCTTCTCAGCGAGGCTCCGTGAAATTTAAATGTCATTCATGCAAAGGGCCTCCGGCTTAAGCATCCTGCCATAGGAATGATTATTCAGCACAGCAACATGTAGGCACAAATGGGCTGGAGCGTGAGATAGCTGAGACCCGTTCAGCTTGACAACCAGAGAAAATCCTCTGACCACCTCCCATCCCTGCAGGCTGCCTGTCTTGTTGGACAGCCCCTTGGGAACACGACTCAGCTGCCTTCTCTGAATCAGACACGAAGGACTGCAGATTACTTCCAGGAGCATCCTGGAGACCTTAATCATGGTCCTCAGCCATGCTCTGCTAGGCACTTTCCAGGCACTAGGCAAAAGGCAGCCTCTGCACATCAGGGCTACTCTAAGGAAGGCCTGTCCACGTGCAGCGCTACCTGCAGAGCAGCAGCTTTTGAACCACTCCATGCTGTAGGATGCCATTCCCAACATCTGAACATAGCTAACTCAGCCTCTGTTTCTGAACACGGGGAACGAGGCAAACCTGCATGAGCACCAGTGGTCAAAGCCACCCAACTTGTTGACACTGGAGCTAGGCAGATGAAAGTCACACGTGGGACAGCCCTGCTTTGCATTTTGGTGCAGATGTACACAGAGAAAGGAGTGAGGGCAGAGCTGAGACAGTGGGAAGCTTGGAGAGAGGGAGGGTGTCTGTTACTTGAAATCACTCTAAAGCACATTACAAATCTGTTAAATCATTGTGGGTTACCCTGTATTTCAGAGTAAATTAGTAACTTTTCAGAGGGAGTGAAGAAACTACCACTCCACTTTTAAATAATGAAAATGCTAAAAAACCTACACTTAACAGCTCTAAAACTGCAGCAAGTCACCCACCAACACCCACTCCTCTTGTCAGCAGGCTTTTTTCAGCTTTGCCTATTATTTGTGTCAAGCCAGAGATGTTTAATGTTTGCTGCGCTTATCTGCTCAGCTTTAAGGAGCCCCAAATGTTACAATATGTACCTGTGCCACTGACCTCTTTCCCCACGGCATTTTGATCTAAATAAGTAACAAATGCAGAATTTCCAAAATCATTTGGATTCACTGGCTCTGAGTGCATAGCTGTAAAAAATCTGCTTTAAGATTAACATCCAATTTTATTCATGCCTGAGGCTTCACCACAGCATCTATTTTTGTAAGATTAACAGCAAGATCCCAGTTCTCCAGAAATGTAAAGAGTAACAGCCAATTGTAAAAGGAAGATGATGTTTCCTAACCTGCCCTGCTCACATCCAGGAAGGTACATTTTCCTAGCCCTTTCCATGGCGGGTGTAATTTCTATTTGCATTTTTGCACCCACAACATGCAGCATGTGTATTAGTCCTTCTGCCTCCCATTAGCTGAAATGCATTTCTGATGAAACTGTGGGTGCCAAAAAATACTAACACAAATCTCACATGTGCAAATCGTCCCCTGAAAGACAGATTTTACTCTGGAGGAGGTAAGAAACAGACATCTTCCTGTACCTTGCACAACAGCATTTTGAATCATCTAACTTAAAAATACAAGTATAGAAAATGAGCACTTGATATTTCAGCTAATCCATTTGAAATGAATATACATGAAAACACTTCTTTTTGAACATGGCAATCGGAGGACAAACTGAGGGACATTTTTAACCTAAACAGCAGAAGAAAAGTTGCTTTAAATAGTGCCTTTGGTATCTGTCAATTAGAGCTATTGCATTGCTGTCAACTTGCACTCCTTCTTTAGTTCCAGCTTTGCTCCATCCTACACAGATCCGTACAAATCAATTGTCTCTTACAAACATGCACTAACCACTGGAAAGTGAAATTAATAAAATGCGAGAAAAGCTGATTCATAAAGCTGACACTCCTGTGCCCAACAACTCTGGGTTTCTCCCCTCCAGCTAGCTGTTTGAGATAGGCAGGCAAAGTGGCAAAAGATTATCAAATTGCAACTGTCATTCCTGACAAAATGCATCTCAATGCTGGAAGGAATTTTTAGGTTTTAAGCTAAAACACTGCCCCAAAGGGTTCCTCAGAGCCTGTCAATATCTGTACCTTGGATGGAAAGCTACCACTGAGCGCAGTGTGTCCAACATATAGAACCTGCCACGAAATGAAGTTCTTCATAAGAAAGCTCATCTCAGTCTTGGTTGGTAACAATAACTAGGAGACAAGATGAGACCATCAGTCTCAATTGTGAAGACAATGTTTTCCTCCCATATTATTCTGTCTGTCATGTTCCCTTCAGGTTCCAAAGGAATCCCTGTCTCATACATCATTATTTCCCACAAAGCTTGAAAGCCTTCAGGGGGGGTTTCTTCCTGCCCACTGTACCAGCCTTGATGTCTGAGTACCTTCAGAACAGTGACAGAGGCCTCTGCCAGCAATAAAGGGGAACATCTGCATACCAATTAAACTGCTGAGTGCTGAAGAGTTAAAAAAAAAAAAAAGAGGGGGGAAAGCCTTGAAAGTAAATCTGAGCCAAGTTCTAATTAATGCCCTAGGCCCCGATTCACCACATCACTTAGGCATGTAGTTAACTTTAAGCATGTATTTAGTTCCATTGAAGTCAAAAGACAGCATCGAAGAGGCAAACTACATTAGCACAATTTAATGCTCTTTGGGCTAATTAATCAGCCATAAAAATTAACTATGAGAACTGTATTCCTTATTTCCCTTGCTGTGACATTTCCAGATAAAAATACTTGGATGTGGCTGGAATAAGCAAAAAGCACTACCTTGTTTGGCTGCCATGGGCTGCCAAGTCCGACAGCTGTGAAGGCCCATCCCTAAGAGCAGCTGAAGGAGCTGACCTCCCTGCACATCACAGCCTAATGTCTGTATCCTCTATGCGGTGGCAGCACACAGGCACAAAAGGCACAGCCCTTGTCCTGAGGAGCAGTAATCTAAGAAATGAACTGGCAACAGATGAGCAAAGCCATCAGGCAATGGAGGGCACATCAGAGACATCTTTCCTTTTCTCTATAAAGAGGCATTTGTGCACTGCAGTGCATCAGTGTTAGTTGTGATCAGAGGTGGTGAGGAAGGGCAGCAAACAGGGCTGGGTAAATGAGGGAGGCTGAAGGCAGATGTGAATTTAGAGACAGAACTGGTGAGGTTACCAAGGGAGGTACTGTCAGGCAGAGCTGGCGGGAGAGGGGCAGTGCTGGTGTCTAAAGGGTAGGCAGAGTCTGGTCCAGTCCCAAACGTGGGCAAAGGCTGAACTCTCCTCAATTTCAGTGGAGCAGGACTGAGCCCTGTAAAAAAGAAGCCCAGAGTGCAATCTCCAAATAGCTGAATAGTCCCAGATACATCCAAATCTTTTCTCCACTTGGTAAGCACAGCATGGTGAATGGCTACCAAAACCGCACTGATGTGCAGGCTAGATTTGGACTGAACACGGTCTCCAAGAGCCCAATACAACTGCTTTTTGAGCTCCTGTTGACTTCACAAAGGCGTGTGTACAACTAACCGTTCTGTAAAGCAGGGTGCAAGGAGAAAAGCTGGCTGATAAGGGTCGTCTCGCTAGGATTTCTGCAAAAATGAAACCACAGAAAGTTTGCCAAAGTATCATCAATGCTGTATATGGACCCATAAAAGCTAGGAAATCGAGAGCAAGGGGCAATAATTCTTTATCTCATCCATTATAGAAACAAAAAAGAACAAAAACAACCCCAAAAAAATTAGAACGCCATGAGCATAAAAGAAAGTACCAGCGCAGCTTTTCAGATTAACTTTGAATTTCCTTGCTTTCATTGGTTTAAGAGCTCTATTGTTATTCTCTTGTTTTTTTAATTGCAGATACTAAAAATTCTTTTATCTTTCAAAGTCCTTAAAGTCTGTTATATAAATACGTAATTAAAGCCTCTTTCAACTGGGTATAATTTACTCTATAGTTTACAACAGCTGCACTAGAGCTATTACAGTTTATCATTTAAAAGCCTAATTAGGGGCTTCTTAATTAGTGGATCCTTCAGTCACTAGACTGTGACCGTGTAAAAGATGCTTGGCAGCTATCGCATGTTACAAATCCGCATGAAACGTTTGCATGAAAACAGGATGTGTACAAGTCCAAAAAGACATTCATTGTCCCTGCAGGTCAGCCCATCTGAACATGCAAACCTCCACGCTACATCTACACTCTCCTCTCTAAGCACGGGGCTGGTCTGCACACAGACCTTGTGCACATGTTGCTGGGAACAGCCAGCGCATCCCGAGGGAAGCCCCCAGCGTAGCTGAGCTGACCTGCTATGACAGTCCACTGATGTGACCATTCTCATGTTCAAACGCAACTGAAAGAGAGGACAGGACTATGTCCACTGACTGCTCAGGCTGGCTCTCACACGGCTTGTCAAATGCTTTCTCCAGCAAATGCAGCTCCTCGCTGCTGCCGCTCTCTCCCTCAGGAGCTCCGCACCGTGCTGGATTCAGTGGGCAGTTCCTCTGTGGTGCCAAAAGTACTCACTCACATCACTAGAAGGAGGAAGACAGGATCCAGTTACTGCCTCTCATTTATAGCTACCGACACGGATTTCTTGCTAATCACCACCAAATTAGCAGCCAGTCACTGAGATTTTAAGTGCACTATTTGCCCAGAGAAAGGACTGTATCTCCTTCATCCTTCCCCTCTGGGTGGCACGGTGTGGGGGAGCAGCTGGTGGAGCTATAGCTAGTCTTAACAGGAATCACTCACTGGAACAAGCCTCATACCAGCTCGGGGCTCACAGGACCAGCAAGCAAAGACTTCATCCAGACCATGCTCTGGAGGACTGGTGGGGTTTTGTTAAGTTTTCACCTGCTTGTAACGCAGCGGCTATGTTACAGAGGGTCAGATTTGGGGCGTGCCAGAATTTGGGAGCATTGCTTTAAAAAATACAGTGACAAAATCATGAGTTGTTATTGACTGCAGGATAATATAAATCAGCTATTGAAAACCTGTATCATTAGCGCTATTGCTTTCCAGTGGTAGATAGCTGCAGTAATGGATTGGCCTCTCCATCTCATCCTCCCACTGGAAAACAACATACACAGGAACGATCAATAACCTGATCTAAGTTACTTGTAGACATGTCAGGTGCAAATCTCTCCCTTTTGCAAAGGTTTTAAAGACCAGATTTTTTTTCAAAATTTAGGCCAGGCAACAAATTGCATTGGATAAATTGTCGTTATGGCAGAGAACAGCATAACCAGATCCACCCACATTGTTACAAGAAGTTTTAAATAGACAGGCAATAACTTTATTATATGCATGTATTACTTTGCAGGGTCAATATGTTCCTTTGCCACAGGATAAACTTCCATTTGAAAAGCATTTTCTATAATATTCATGTTGCTGAGGAGCCTCTGTTTGACAGGGAATAACTAGATTATTTCATCATGGGGTTTGCCACTAATTTCTACAGCTGAAATCCTAAAATACCTTCAAAATCAGTATGAAAATCCACTGCCATTACTAGGGCCAGGATTTCATCCTATTGTGTCACAACATATTACCCACTTAATTTAGAGTTGCCAAATCTGAAGTCAATGGAAACTCTACAGGTCACGGCCTTGTTTCCCCACGGATCAGTGGAGAGGCCAGAGAGGGGCTTAAGGGCCTTCCCTATACAAAGATGGCATCACTTTCACTCCATCTGTATGATTAAAGCATGTACACGTGTTTCATCCCCTTACCCCACTCCCTGTCACTTGCACACACACAGAGGGGATATATTCAAGAAGATTATAAAGCAGGTCAGAGGGGAGCTGAAGCACAGTTATTTCACATCTATTATGTTACAGCCTCCAAGGATGTCCATGGACACACAAAGAAGCGGACGTACGCTGAGTCCCGCTGCAGCACTGACATCAAGACAGTCTTTTCAGAGGATAACAGACAAACACTGGCCAGGGCTTTCTGAAAGGTGAGCTGTCACCTTCTGAAAACCCTTGTGGCAAGCTGCCTGTGGACTCAACTGAGAACGTCACAGGGACATCACATTTCTTTCAGCTGACCTTCCTAGAAAACTTTGCACTCCAAATTCCTGGAAATCCTTTCACCCTAAATCGAACACCGTTTTAAACAGGTTCTCGTACAACACTTACATTGCGTGGCCCGCATGGCACTAATGCCTACTTTCTTCAGTAAGTTTAGTGGCATCCAAAGTGATGCCATGGAAATTATTTTATCTGATTTCATTTTGCGTTGACTTCTGTGACACAAGAGCAGGGACGGCCTTTCAGAAGTCGAAGAGGACACAGTAATGTAGTGGCTGGGTTCAGGTGGCCACAACCATAAAGCAGAGGTGAAGGCTGAAGACAGAGGAGAAAAGAACATCATGCCAATACGCTTTATTTTCAATTACTTCTACTCAATTTGCCTGCTGGCCCCAAGCAAGTACCGTGAACCTCCTTGCCTTTGCAGCAGGGCAGACACGCTGCACCCCACCATGGAAAATGCTGGGAGAGCAGAGTGCAGAGCAGCCAGCGGCTTGGCAAGGCCAAGGACCCTCTGAAGCACAGGGCCTGCAGAAGCCGGGCAAGCATGGCACTGCTGGGGCTCCCAGCAGGACAGCTCACCACCTCAGCTCCCTCAGCACCGGGCACCACGGTGAGGAATCCAAGCACCTGCACGCAGCCTACCACCGTCCCAGCTGCGCAGGCTGGTGGCTGACCCACTCCAGCCCCGGGACTGCTGCCTAAACCCTTGGGTTCAGAAGAAAGAAATGGATCCCTCTGGCAATCAAGAGATCCCTTTCTATGGGGGCAGGATCATGGATTATCATTTTGTGTAGTCCTCTGCGGTTCTCCTCCCCCCTCTCCTTTTTTTTAATAAATGAAAACACACCAGAAGAGCTCAGCATCTTCTTTCAGAACTTCTCTATTTCACTAACTTGTTCCAACCTCCATCACAGCTCTTCCCTTGTCAGCAACTGTACCACTGCGGTATACCTCTGCCCACGCACAAATGCACTGGTTGAAGGTATGAACTGGAATCTCTCCGTTAAAGGAACAAGCAGGCATCCCAGAGACTGACACAGCTGCTATTTGCATGTAAAAGAGGAAAAGAAGGTGCATGACTGAGCCCAAATTAGCATGAGCAAAGCCTCCCACCGCATTTGCAAACTACAGCTTGCACAGTGGTGCTAATAGAGGTGCACACTTTCCTCACAAAGAAAGATTTCTACCTCAGCTATAAGGAAACTTGGCTAACAGTGGTTCACAGAATTTAGCATCACATGAACTTTTAAATCCCTGTTTTCCTAAAATTTACAGAGTGCTGGAAAAAGAGAAACACAGTGGGTGCAGGGTGAGCTGGATATGCCCAGGTTTAATTTTGTCTCCACTTCCAGCTTGAGTCCTGAAGCTGGATACCTCAGCGAGAGCCGTATTTTCTAAGGCCTCCATCACTTCTGTGGCCCTAGATTTTTGAACATCCAGAAATACTCACAGTGCTCAGTGCATCTAAAAATGAAAACCAAAGTAAGCAGGGCAAATGCAGATCTAACTTTCCATCTTTTGAGAAATGAGGACTGTTAACCTCTTTTTCACCATCAGCTCTTTCAAAAGGATGCTGTGGGGATTCATTTATGTCTGCAAAGTCTTGCTGAAGACACATACTTCATAAACTGTAAGATTTCTGAATTGTAACACAGTCTTTGTCTCTTTCTCTGGCTATGTACACACATACCTAAGCATTCATGCCTGTGCACATACCTACTGAGTCATAAAAAGAGGATTAGATGTCTCAGTAGACTATTTAAGCAGCATAATTTTATTAAGAACTGTCCCCCAAACTGAACTGCATTTTGAGGTCTTGCTGCAGAGAAGTTATAGACTCTTTTTACTTTATCGTCGTACTATTATGGAAGCTGTTGGAACAATTCAGTGCCTCCGCTATCTCCGCAGTAGGTTTAGCTCATCTGAGAGACTCGAAAGAACAGTAAATGCAGATGTTAATGGTAATAAAATCAAAGCTAAGCCCTACATGAAGAGAAACAAATTCCAAAATGAAAAATTCGATTACACAGTACCTGTCTCCTGTCTTGACTTCCTCATTATATGCAGAAATTAACCCTGTCATTAAGTACTTTGATCAGGCTGTACATAAACAGCTTATAACGGCATGAAATCTACCACAGCAAGCAGGCAAATGAACAAGGGGAGAAATACTGACATTTGGGGCTGCTGTCAGACATCAAGTGCTCCTATTCCCTCAGGGCCAAACTGCTAGAGTAAATGGGGTTACTCCAAGGATTAATTGTTCCCTCCTGGTTTGCACTACTTCCAGAAAGTTTCAGTAATAATATCCAAGAGGCTATCATTTGGAGATCAGTAGCATCTTCTTAAGATCTTTGAGAGATTTACAAGTTGGGCTGTTGTAACTGCTCTTAGGCTAAAACTTGGTACAGAAATTCCCAGCCCATGATTGAGCTGAAGCAGCATGCGGCCAGATTGGTCCATGTTTTCATTGCTCAGAAATGAGGTATGGCACCATTTCACATACTCCGACTCCAAGCATTTGTCACTTACATTTGGAGAATTTCCAGGCACTAATACATACCATAAGCAAGATTTCTGGGCAATTGAGGGGTTTTTTTTCTGGTTTGTTTGTTTATCAGGATTTTGGAGCAGAAGTTGCTTTCTTCTGGGGTGCATTTAACTCAATGTAACTTCACTTACTTGTGATACTACCTAAATTCCTTGCACATATAGACTGCTATACAATCAGAGGTGGCCAGGCCAACAGGGTCTCTTCCCTGCTCTGCCCCTGGCCTGCCAAGAGTGCCTTACCATCTCTGAGCCCTGTTTTCAAGCAGCTGTGTTTCTTGTTGGCTCTTCCCACCTCTTAGTTCAAGAGACCCTCAGCGTGGAGATGGACTGAGGGTGGCCAGGTACAACATCTGCCCTGAGCACCGCCTGAGGGCACTCCATTTTGTTTAGAAAGTACAGCTCAGATGCTTGCTCCTCTCTGTTCTCCTAGCTTAGCTGCGACAGGGTTTCTGGTGATTTGCCAATTACAGCAGGTACAGACGTAAGGGAGAAATCCTCACCCAAGAGAGGCAAAGGCAGAGTTTCCCACTGTCTTCAAGATGGTCAAGATTTTACGTTTAACATCGTAATAAAAGCTTGGAAAAACACTAAGCAACCCCACATATTATGTGTTTCTGTATGCACTGCTAAACATACTGCAGAACAGACATTTTATTATTCCTACAAGCACTAAAGTCCAGTATTTCCTCTGCTTCTCATAACCCATTATTTTATCCCATTGCTACAATCAGCTCCAGGACATCATAGCAAGACATTGTTCAAAACGGCTATCACCACAATTTACACAAACTCAGTCCTAGACCAAAACAGCTCAGACAAAATATCACAGGCACTGTGTAGCTTCCCAGCATACTGTTCTCACTCTATAAAACTACATAACTGTTCTTACTCATGCCCCACATACCAGCTGTGTGCACGCAAAAGCGGTCCTTTCCAGATCCACAAATACTCAGACACTCCTTTCTGTACAGTCATGCAAAGAATGCAACCATGCCACACCAATATAGGTATACACCAGGCAAATAATACTACAGATTTGGATAGACTTGGAGGCTTTGACCTCAGCTACAGAGGGGCTGGGCACTTTTGAGGTAAAGGTCTGTAAAGGTGAGAGGAAGAGCAGTCACTCACCAGCCGGGCAGAGATCAGAGGGCTGTAGGAGACAGGTGGCAGGGACGAAAGGTGTTCACAGAAGGCAGTTTGCAGGGGCTGGAGCTAGCTGGATGCAGCATTTTTACATCTGGCTCTAATGAACCGAACCAAACTCTTTCAGCACATGTGCAGTTCTAGCAATAAAGCAAATCAGACCTTTCTTTTGAATTTGCAGTTCCTGTTCAAATTCATCTACTTAAGTATTGCTGGGTATTTTGCCTACACTAAAAGTTGCATTAAGGGTATACCTGAAACTTCTAGCAAACCTGGAAGTGCCTAACAATCCAGGCTGCAAATGCGCATTACATATACCAACTACTATATCATTATCATTTGACACTTTTACAATATGTCAGCTTCCCTTCTAAAAATAATTCACTATTAATAGCCATTTTATGTAAGTAGCAGCATGCCAGGGATTTCTCGCAGATCCCATCCCTGAAGAATCGCCAGATTCAGCAAGGCAATCAAATCTCATCTGCAGAGTCTTCCAGTGATTACTCTCTTTCGTTCACCTCTACAGTGATCTGGAGTTTGTTCTTGCTCCCACTGAACCAAGCGACCAAATCCAGCCTTCCTAGTGAAGTGCAGTATGCAGAGCAGATTAAGGGCTTCAGTCCCGACCAAGTAAAACATTTTTAAGCATGTCTTACCTGTAAGTGTATGTGTTGCTTCAGTAATCAATGGCATCACCCAAATGCACCGTCAAGCACGTTGTTAAACACCTCACTGAACAGCTGGTGCCATGACCTGGGAAAATTCCCTGGCACAGCTTTGGAGCTCTCTAGAATAACTCACGAGTAATGTACACTGGCACTGAAACGTATAAATCAGGAAAAGAGGAGCAGAAGCATAAATCAACAAGAGGAGCAGAAGCAGCTATGGTGGAACTGCTTTTCAAAACACACTCAATGGCTATTGGAAGGCAAGGCCAGAGCCTTGGTTTAGGTTTAAAACCCAACTTGGGAAGGAAGGCAGCTGCTCAGGGACCCAGGGCGAGTCACAGAGGGTATGTCAAGAAACTGGCCTACCTAAATGACTTTCAGGGGATGGTAAAAATTGTAGTTAAGATAAACAAAGTTTTATTAAAGGTTTATTTTTACCAAATCTTTGTTCCTGCTGTTAAACTGGATTTAAAGCAGTGTGGTAACTTTATTCCACTGGTAACAAATCCCAGCCAAGGAGAACAGCAAGTATCCAAATGCAGTTGGATCTGCCAGGTGGGAACGTCTGGCTGCAGAGTAAGGAATTACAGCATGGCCCCCGCTTGCAGGAGGTGAGGCCTGGGGCCAGAGTCTCGCAGATATAACCAGGACACTCAGCACCTGCAGCTGCCATTGAAGCTAATGGGAACTGCTGGTACTCAGCACCACTGAGGCTTTGTCTCTAGGAGAGGAATTTATGATTTATCCTGAGCTCGTTGATCACAGCAGGACTCCACGACAAAGACACACCCTTGAAAGGGTTTCAAGGGTTTCACCCTTGAAACTTAAGTTTTCAGTCCTCCCCTTGGACTACACATACATGTATGGGCTTCCCTATATAAGATGATGTATGAACCCCAGCCACGCATCTGTGAAGTTGGTTATCTCGGTACACCCCCAGTGGTCCCGTCAGGGAAAACCTCTCCAGGCAGCTGCAAATTAAACACAGGTCACATGTCATCAGAACATCGCTTTGATAGGTCCAAGCCTTCCTGACAGCAGGCTGGGGCTTGTGCCTATAAGAACATAGTCTTATTGAAAAGCACATGAAATGCAATTGCCTTCAGGAGGCGATAAATGTCAGGAAAGCAGTACACAAAGTATTTCCAGACCTGAGTCAGAGAACGAAAGCATGAAGCTCCTTAGTACAAGGTCTAACTCCCTTTCATATCTGCAGGCCTCAGAGGTGCTGTCTGGTAAGGAGCATGAGTCATGGGTAGCTACAACATCCCTTCTCAGCAGTCTTTATCCTATCACTCTGCCATTGCTCCTCTGCTAAACAGCCAGAAAGTCACGGAGAAATAGTTCTTCCCCATTCTATCTGCACATGGTCTCCAGAGATTGAATAGTAAAGAAAGCAGAAAGGAAAATAGTACCACTTTCAGAGGCCTGTCCCTGTTACAGAAGTCCTCACTTCTTCATGAAAAGCATCGTGGTGCACCTGCCACAACTGCTTCCATTCAGAGCCATCTCTGATGAGGTGCCTACGCAAAGATGCAGGAATCCTTTGGAAACGGGGCCTGCTTGCCCTCTCATTTTCCCTGCAGTCTGTATTTGCATTCACACTTCATGACTTCTGATTGCTGGCTAGGAAGAGCTGACAATGACATGCCACAGGTTTCTTAACAAAATAAGGCAGTCTTGCCTTTTGGAAGTCTGTCCCTGTTCCCCTTTGCTCCAAAGAGGCTTCATTGCTAGTAGCACTGGGCAGATCTTCAGTGAGTGTAAACGGACAGTGCTCTGTTGAATTTTTTGGATTGGCAGTGACTAACAGCACCCAAAGATCCTGCACACCGTCCCAGCCACTACTCTGCATATCGTACACTCTTCCTCAACACAATTAGGTATCATGACTTAGAGAACAGAGTCAATAAGAATTGAGATGGTTTTAAACTGGGCATCGTTGCTTCCAAGGTGTAAAAACGATCTGTGGCTTGTGCACTTGGTTCTCAAGTAAACAGCCTGAAGAGGCCATGGAGGATGAACAGCAGAAACTGATATTCCTTTCTGTGGAATGGGATAAGAAAGAGCTGTGCCTCCAGAAAGGACTCACTGGATAACACTCTTCCTTCATTTCCAGCTGCTGTAATGAGCTGAACACTCCTAAAGGGACAGGTCTTGAAATCCTCATGGATTACTTGTGAAGCATGTATTAATAAGTTATATCAAATGACTACGACCATGGTCTTTTTTACTAAGTGCATTTGTGCCCCATAATCACAAACTCAAACAAGTGGAATAATGGCAGTAACACACTGTGTGTCAAAGATAACAGTGGGACAATTACTGTTGGCTCCAACAGTTTCGATCGAGTCAGTGAGCTTACAGCGTGAGCCCCTCCTGCCTGATCACTGCCACCATCAGCACCAGTTCCTACAGAGCATCACCTTATGCATTAGACAACTCTCCCCTCATCTGCCATTTAAATCTGGCTTAAGTGAATCACTTAGAGTAGCTGCATGTGCCATGACCAACAGCGGTCGCTTTGATGAGGTTTTCTGTTGGTAAGTGTCCTCTGCATGTGAACAGACTCATTTCCCAGCAGAGAGGAAGATTATTTCTGCTCCCAGGCAGCAGCCACAAGGCCGGTGGTATAAAAGGAACAATTGTCCAGATTACACTGTAGTAATTCAAATGGTTAACTAATGCACAGGAGAATAACTCTCCACACAATTCCACCCTTCCCTGCTTTATCATCATCACTAATCAGAAACACATCCAGGTAATTTTTGTCATTGGTTCCAAGTTAAAAGAGAAACTAAAGACTTTGCTGATCTGAAATTGTTAGTGCTTGGCTTTTAAAAAGCTCTTCAGAAGGCCCCTGACAAATTACTTCGTTTATTTTTTGGGGAGTCAGGGGAATGTTTTTCAAGTAGTTGGTGGAACAAAGGTGCTCATGATTTTCCTAGGAAATATGTGAAAATGAATCAAACAGTTCCAGGAGCAGCAGGCTGCTGCAGCCAGGTTCCTCATTCATCTGTGTCCAAAGGCTGGATTCCTTGGTACGAAGAAGGCACAAGCCATAGCTGACATTTCCCAGTACCTGAGACTGTCATGACATGTCTCTCCCAAGTGCCTCTTTCCACAGCCTCTCCTCTCCCGGGCCTATCTCCATTTTCTTTTCTACCCTCACGTATGTAATTTCATTGAGCTTAGTCAAAAAGTATTTCCAACCACTGGTCAAATTTGGATGAAACTACTCAGGATATCCAAGTATACGCAAGAGGAGGGGCACACTTGCACTGGAGGCCGGATTTTAGCGGCATGCTGAAAACTCCCCCAACTGTTCAGCACCTGCATTGCTGTAAGCCTGAAGAAGAGCTTCATCACACCTCCGCAGTGCCAGGTGCTCTGGGGTGGGACCCCACAGAAAGCAGCACAGTGCTGGCAAACCCTGTGCCCTAGACACTGCCTCAGCCCCAGTCCAGTACTCCAGAGGCAGCTACTCCAAGCAGTAGTGTAGGAACAACCACCCCCTGCAAACGGAGGCCCACCTCTCACTGCAGCAATGGGCTGAAAGCAAGGCACAGGGCACTTTCATATGGACAAAGGTCGGGATGGCATTCCCATCCTTCCTTTTAATGCCAATATGCAAAACCCAGCGACCTGTGAGAAGATTAGACCTTATCCAACAGGCCACTTACTTCCTCCTGACAGCTAAGCTTCCATTGTATGGCCAGCACATTAAATGAGATTTCAGTGTGGGCAAGCAGGAGGCCAGACACAAGTCTAGAAGGGGTTTATTTCTTACTGACCAGCTTGATAGCAGAAGTGCCATGGTCATTCTTTCTAATTTCAGGGACCTTTTAAATAAAGTTCCACTCCAGAAGCCAAGCATGAAAGGAGAGGAATGAAAACTCTTTGATAGATAAGATATTACAAGAGACTGTCAGAAGCTTGGTAGGAGAATGAAATAACACTCTGGATACTGTCATTGAAAACAATAATGAAAGAGTACACCATTTTCTTAACTGAAGTACTATCAAATCTATGTTACTGCCACACAACATATTTTTCCTCCAAAGGTGCCAATTTCAAGCTATGACTATTGATCTCTATCTAACACTCAAAATTAACTGCACTACTAAGGAAAAGTGGCACCAAATCGTTTGAGAACATCAAACAGTAAAAAGCCAATGGGGTCAAATCAAGGTCAGAATTTGATGAGTAGGGTGTCAGAAATTTAATCCATTTTGTCTAAGATAATGTATAGAGCCAGTATTGGGGGTTTTTTTCCTTTCTTTTCTGTAATTTTTTTAAGCCAGCTTTTCTCAAAAATATCACAAAACCAGACCTCAACTTATTTTATGAACTTTTTTCCATGACTGGAGAGAGAAAAGATTAAACGGACTGAAACACAGATGGCAATTATGCCTCTGTTTATTTCCTAATGAGTCACAAGATTATTTTTTGCCTTCTGCCACATCATTTCAGAATACAAGAAAACCTTATCTTGAAGGAGACTTGAGGAGACAAAATAACGCTGTTAAAAGTCCCAGTCCAGCAAGATACTTAAGTGCATTTAAAAAAAACCCAAACCTTTAACCATGAGTGAAGTCATTCACTTAAACTCAAATTCAGAAACGATGGGTAAATCTGTTCCACCAACTGGTGAATGTGGTGGCTATCAAATTCATTAGTGGTCTCATGACAAAATTTTCAACAGCTCTTATAGTCACGTGTTGCATTTACATCTCAGCATTTGGAGAAAATTAAGCCCAGAACTATGGCCAGAGAAGGCTTTCCCTCTGCCTCCCCACCAGAGCCTGCAATGCCTGTGACCTCTAACCGCCTCCCAGTTGAGTCCATATCCCCCCCTGCCTGCCCAGGATATCCCCCAGCCTCAGAGACTTGACCGAACTCGCACCCAACTGAAACACGGATCCGGAAAGCCTGGCTACCTCCCACACTAGGCGCAGTACAGCTACGAGCACACTGACCCAGCGCCTGCTGGGCTCTCAAACTTGGCTGTGGCCACTTTCTTTTAAAACCCAGACTGAGTATCTGATTTGATAGTGGCAACACCGTCTGCTTCTCATATCACAGTCTAGTAATTTAGCATGCTCTTGAAAGGAAGCAGAAGATAAGTATTCATCAGTTCAAACCCATGTCTCTCACCTCCTCAGAAGGTGCCTTAACCACAAGGCTTTGGATAGGGGACTCCCCTCTTATCCTACTGAAATTATGCAACAAAAATTCAGGCTTTGATCCTAAAAGGGCTGAATCTTCAGCCCAGTGATTAGGACACATGGCTGGAAGAGATGAACCCTTTATTCATATGTTTTAGGCAGTAACTGGGAGTGGATAATATGAATTTGGATCTTGTCAGGAAGAGTCTGAGTGTGACCTCCCACCTCCTACCAGAACACACAATATGTAAAAGAGGATCCATTTTAAAGGGAGAGCAAGACATACGCTCCTCTCTGAAACAGTGCTGCCTCTGTGCTGGAATACACTTTCTTTCTGCAGTAGTAGGTAAAGACATCGCTACTCAGGAGATGCCTGGTGCTTCAGAAACACCCATGTCCTCAGGATATTTCTGTTTCCTGGCTCTAGGGGTTTCCCCTTCAGCATCTGGGGATTCCTGCAGGCACTGGGGAGCCTCAGGCTTATCTATCCAAAGGAACTTCAAAGACACTCACAACTGGTGTGGCAAAGATAGGGCACAGTTAGGTTGAATAATTTGTTACCTAAAAATGCTTCTGACAGATGGCAAGGCTCTTCTGGAACACTGTGAACATAACAGATTTTGGGACAGGGTGCTGAAGAGAACTGATTTTAGTGAAAAGTTGGATTTTTATCAAAATGACCTTTTTCACTCCAAGTGCCTGCTTTGCATAGAAAACTGCAAAGAAATTTCCAAAATTTGATAAGAAATTGAACATCCCAGCGACTTACTGGAGTTATGGCTTGGATGTCATTATCCTTCACGGACCAATTCCTGCAGCTGGACTCCATGTCCAACATGCATCATCGTCAGTTGTTCCCATGATGTATCATAACAGCACAAGACGACAGAAAACCTTCATTCACATTAAAAAAGCCCTGAGTTTAAGGAAGAGAATGGGTCATTTACCCTGAAGGCTTGCAAGTTCCCGAATCTAACGTGGAAACCAGTTGATTCTACCTTGCTTTTTCCCCCCTCCAAAAAATCTGCAGTTTCCCACACAAAATAAAATATTCCCAATCCATTCTAATTACCAACGCATTTTCAGGCTACATTCCTAAAGAAATGAGGCTTAGTTCTTGGCACTATGTGTCCATTTATCTGTCCAATGGTCAGTTCTGCATCCCTTCCCTTCCTGTCTCCTCAATGCCTTTAGAAACTACCTGACAGACAGAGAAGGGGGAAGGAGCTGTGAGTGCTGGGTGGGAAGAGTAGATATAAAAATCCTGAGTTCTGTTTTGATACTTTGCAACCACAGTACAGATCTACATGGCAGATCAGCAAGTCTCTGAGGTTTGAGAGGAAACACTGCCAAAAGATGGTGTTTCTTTTCCTTTAAAAAAAAAGTTGAAACAGTTTATTACTAGGTGTTGTATCGCATCTGAAACTTTCAGTTTCAGTACTTACTTATGTGACGTATATACCAAGTGGAGAAGGATCTTACTAAAACCTTCCAGGATGAAAACCTTCACGCTAGCCAGTCTAGACATTTTCTAGCAAATACAAAAGTGGGATTAGATGGTGCTGCTATTCTGACTCAAATGAACAGGAAAATTAATTAAAAGAAAAACAACCTCTTGAACAAAAACAGGTAAACATCAGCTAAAAACAAGCTTAGTTTGAGACAGTGAAATGCTACAATATAGCTTACTGAGGTAAATACATTAAAATTACTCACACTTTCTAAAGCATATTTAAAGCATGTATTAAAGTATATATTTGTTTGTGTTATGATTATGTAGAAACTTTTTTTTAAGTAAGAACCTAATTTAGCTTTCTAAATTAGAGTGGAAACCAGTCTCATTGGCTTCTACTCAGTACTTAGCTTTCTGCATTTCTAGCTACTAAGTTAAGAGCTTACTGAATTTGTAGTGTCTACTCAATCCCTTATCTTACTTTAGACTCCTGTTCTAAAAAGTTTCACTTAAGTGAGATGAAAATCACTGATTTCTGACACTTTACTTCATAGCTAGGAAAGAGGATCATGGGGCATGTGGCACAGCCTTAGGGAGATACTTGAGTTAAATTATACACATCTGTCTGCCCAAGAAAAGGTTTTCTACATGCTTTGGAATGGACTTTTAATATATCTTTCTTCTTTCCCAATTCCTGGTAATTCTCCTGGCTTAGTTTCTACATACATATTCCATAGAAGAGGTAAAGGTTACTGGTGTATTAATATTACTTCTGTACAATGCTGTATGTTTTCAATCAGGCTCACTCCCACAATGATTTCCATATCTAGCCATTTGTTCTTCTTATTTCTTGATAAGTGATGGCCCCTATCAGGAAGTCGGGGGCGAGTCTGTTACTGCTTTGAGTAAACAGTCTAAAGGTCATTTTAGATGTTGGCTTTGACACTCTTGGTTCACTAGCCACCCACCATAGCTGTCACCAGTAAGATGAAGTTAACCTCATGGAAAAATAGCCTTTAAGTGGGTCCTGTTGTCTCATCAACAGAACAACCCAGCAGTGGGCACTTAATGGTGGAATGAGGAAAATCCTATCAAATGCCCCTCAGTGACACCTGACAGAGGCACCAGCACAGCTGTTACACGCACACCACCACCCCCCAACCTAGAATTCTGCAGGTATTGTTTCTCTCCTTCTGCTCCCGCAAGATTAATCAGTAGGAGGCACAGCTTTGCCAAAATAGATGCATCCACTGGTGGAGTGTGTTGCCAGTACACACCACCAGTGAGCCTCCATCAGTAAAAGGTCATTACACTACTGACATGCCTGGCCACCTTCTCCCACACACCTCTTCAGCATGAAAGCAGGAAGAACGCAGCAGACAGGTCTAAAGATACTATCATCCTGCAAAAGGAGAAGAGTTGCAAAACTAGATCTAAGATCCAGAGCAAAGGCCAAAGTACCCACAGGGTTAATAGAGCAAATATGCCTCGCATTCTTGCGATTTCTACAATTTCTACAGACTGAAGTGACGCATATCCCACGAGGGACACCACTGCCCAAGGTAGAATCCAAAGTTCATTACAAAATGACCACTAGAGCCCTTTCAGGAAACTTCCCACAAACAAAGGCCAATTTCTTCTCAAAATCAGGTACTTCAGGATCCTAGGCTCTCATTTTAGGCATCTGAAGATAAGCATTGCAAAGGTGATGGAACAGATCACAGAATCACAAAATCTTTTGGTTGGAAAAGACCTTTAAGATCATCAAGTCCAACCGTACCTGTCCACTACTAAACCACGTCCCTCAGCACCTCATCTACCCGTCTTTTAAATACCTCCAGGGATGGGGACTCCATCACTTCCCTGGGCAGCCTGGTCCAATATTTGACAACCCTCTCCGTGAAGAAGTTTTTCCTAATATCTAATCTAAACCTCCCCTGACACAACTTGAGGCCATTGCCTCTTGTCCTATCACTTGCTACTTGGGAGAAGAGACCAACACCTACCTCGCTACAACCTCCTTTCAGGTAGTTGTAGAGGGCAATAAGGTCTCCCCTCAGCCTCCTCTTCTCCAGCCTAAACAACCCCAGTTCCCTCAGCCGCTCCTCATAAGACTTGTGCTCCAGATCCTTCACCAGCTTCGTTGCCCTTCTCTGGACGTGCTCCAGCACCTCAATGTCCTTCTTGTNCATTGCATGGGGTTGTTGTGGCCCAAGTGCAGGACTCAGCACTTGGCCTTGTTGAACCTCATACAATTGGTCACAGCCCATTGGTCCAGCCTGTCCAGGTCCCTCTGTAGAGCCTTCCTACCCTCAAGCAGACCAACACTTCCACCCAGCTTAGTGTCATCTGCAAACTTGCTGAGGGTACACTCGATCCCCTCATCCAGGTCGTTGATAAAGATGTTGAACAAAACTGGCCCCAACACTGAGCCCTGGGGAACATCACTCATGACCGGCCTCCAGCTGGATTTAACTCCATTCACCACCACTCTTTGGGCCCGGCCACCCAGCCAGTTTTTAACCCAGCACAGAGTATGCCTGTCTAGGCCACGGGCAGCCAGTTTCTCCACGAGAATGCTGTGGGAGACGGTGTCAAAGGCTTTACTGAAGTCCAGGTAGACAACATCCATCCAGATGACTCTCACTGAAGTGGCATGTAAAAAGTTACTGTGTATTCAGGCCCCTAGGATGCTATTCTGATACTGCCTGGTGCTTCTTCTCTCTCCCCTCGCACCAGTGAGCAAACAACTTATTGGCAAGGCATCTCAGACACTCTTCATCCTCCCCAGCCTGAACACAGTACCTCCAGTAATGGAGGCACTGTCGAGTCTTGCAGTGTCAAATCGTACGCCCTGCTGGAAGACACGGTCTACGTCCGCTTTACAAAAGTGGAAAAGGCACAGCATAGCCCAACCCTCCTTGTCCAGCTAGAGAGACAGGTCTGAGTCTCTCCTATACAACAATGTTGACTGTTAGTAAAAAAGGGATTTACCCAAGTGAGGGGACAGCTTGTGCTGATAAACTATCTCCACTTTTCTGTTAAGAGAGATACATGCTAGTACATGTGTTCTTAAATTTCTACACAAAGTTCACCTTGTATCATCTTTGTCTCACCTCTGTGTAGTTAAAAAAAAAAAAAACAGAACCCTGAAGAACAGCTAAGGGAAGACAGCAAAAATATGTATATTCTCCAAAGATGCTGCTATCTTTTCAGAGCCAGACACCCAGGCTACTGCATCCACCAGCCCCTTTGCTTCAAGACACACACATGACAGTAGCAACCAGAACATCCTGTTCTTCTTTTCGACCACGCTTTGTGGGATCCACCTGTAGCCATTGTGACCTCTGGCGCTTCCCTCCCATCCAGCATGGGCTGTTCTGTTGTCCCTAGAGACAAAATTTCTGGTTTTTAGAAGTCATTCCTAGCACAATTCACTCAGAGTGGCATTATCATGCAGGTGCTAATAGATAAAAACTACTGAGGACACATCCCATTGCTCTTTTTCCCTCCCTCCACTCCATGGCAAACAGAGCTCAAGGCTTCAGAGACCTCTGCAAAAGCAGTCAAGCCCAACTTCCACACAGCCCTGGTATTGTACAGGCACAGTCATAGCTGTTTTCTCCAGACACGGGGCTCCATTTTCCAGTACATGATTTTCACTTCGCGCTAAACAGACAACAGAGTGCGAAAACTCCCTTTTTTGGGTTTGACATTATCGTACATACAAGAAAACCATCTGCAGTTTTCAGCTTCAGCTTTTGCTCCAAGTTGGGATCTCTCAGTTACTTTTCCCAATGCATTTTCCAGCCCAGACACTAATTCAGTCTACTCCCTACTCCAGCCGCTCTCCCCCTCGGCAAGCAACGTCTGCTTTCTAGCATGAAGCAGGAGTCACTAAACAGCACCTAAGCAGAGTGCTTATAATCCCAGGATGCCGTATCATGAAGCAGGCTCCTTGAATCCAGTACTTACCCAACAAGGGCACCTGCACGACAGCTGCACAGCCCCAGCACTGCTCACTCATGAAGGGTAGAATAGCACAGGTGGGACTTCACTGCAGTCCAATATCACAACCTGTCGCATCTTTCTAGTTAAAGGAATCTGGGTAAAGAAAACACATGCTGTATTTAAGCAATAATACCTTCTGGGAATGTCTAGCAACAAGAAGCATTCTGAGGAAGGAGCTGTGCCTCTGGCCCTTACCCTCACCAGTCAACAAATCCCAAGCTGACTGAGTTAAAATAGCTGACTTAAAAGTCACAATTGCTATTCCCAGCAATAAAATACAAAAATGTTGTGTTTTTTTTTTTTAATGTACCTTTTAACATGCTGCAAAGTTAAACATGGCCTGCATGTTACCATGGATATAATTTCATGTTTATAAAATTGGTCTTTCCTGGCAGCTAAATGCCTGCATGGGAACAAATAGCAGAGCAAGATTTTGTTTGGCATTTTGCTCCATTTATGATAACAGCTAACTACTATGTCTATTAACAAGCTTCTGATTTTACTGGAGTTTCTCTAGGAACAAAGTTCATCTCATTGGCATTAAACACATTAGAACTGATCTTCCAGTTTGTGTGAGCAGAGCCCTGAACTCAGTAGCACTACTCATGAGAATCCGGGCTACAGGAACAAGTCCTAGCATGTTTACATATCTGCCGTGGCTGATATCAGACAGTATACAGTGCATGAAAACATGCTTTATCTCTGCCTGATGAAGAGTCCACTCCAAACCCAAGTGCAGGGGTTGAGCTACAACTAGCTTTTATTCAGAGTAAAAGCATGATAAATTCTGACTAAACTCAGGCAGTGAAGTTAGGTTTTCATCTGAGAAGAGGGGCAGTTTTATTCCACAGAGTCCCAGGAAAAATCTCAAAAATGGAATTGCTAAGTTCATTCATATCAACTTGAAATCAGCTGCATTCAAGAAGAAAGGCTAATGGAGTAAGAATAAAATCCAGACTGGCAGGAAGGTGTTACCAGTTTAGAACACCAAGTCTAAATGCCTCCATCACATTCACACTTAATTACTCGTGCCCACATCTGTTTCAAAAACTGTGTGTGTATTCCTAGCCCTACTGAACAACTTCTGGTCTTAGTGGGACAACATTTCACCCCTCAGTGAATAAGCCCAGCAACAGCTTTTGGNGTTAAAGGAATCTGGGTAAAGAAAACACATGCTGTATTTAAGCAATAATACCTTCTGGGAATGTCTAGCAACAAGAAGCATTCTGAGGAAGGAGCTGTGCCTCTGGCCCTTACCCTCACCAGTCAACAAATCCCAAGCTGACTGAGTTAAAATAGCTGACTTAAAAGTCACAATTGCTATTCCCAGCAATAAAATACAAAAATGTTGTGTTTTTTTTTTTTAAGGTACCTTTTAACATGCTGCAAAGTTAAACATGGCCTGCATGTTACCATGGATATAATTTCATGTTTATAAAATTGGTCTTTCCTGGCAGCTAAATGCCTGCATGGGAACAAATAGCAGAGCAAGATTTTGTTTGGCATTTTGCTCCATTTATGATAACAGCTAACTACTATGTCTATTAACAAGCTTCTGATTTTACTGGAGTTTCTCTAGGAACAAAGTTCATCTCATTGGCATTAAACACATTAGAACTGATCTTCCAGTTTGTGTGAGCAGAGCCCTGAACTCAGTAGCACTACTCATGAGAATCCGGGCTACAGGAACAAGTCCTAGCATGTTTACATATCTGCCGTGGCTGATATCAGACAGTATACAGTGCATGAAAACATGCTTTATCTCTGCCTGATGAAGAGTCCACTCCAAACCCAAGTGCAGGGGTTGAGCTACAACTAGCTTTTATTCAGAGTAAAAGCATGATAAATTCTGACTAAACTCAGGCAGTGAAGTTAGGTTTTCATCTGAGAAGAGGGGCAGTTTTATTCCACAGAGTCCCAGGAAAAATCTCAAAAATGGAATTGCTAAGTTCATTCATATCAACTTGAAATCAGCTGCATTCAAGAAGAAAGGCTAATGGAGTAAGAATAAAATCCAGACTGGCAGGAAGGTGTTACCAGTTTAGAACACCAAGTCTAAATGCCTCCATCACATTCACACTTAATTACTCGTGCCCACATCTGTTTCAAAAACTGTGTGTGTATTCCTAGCCCTACTGAACAACTTCTGGTCTTAGTGGGACAACATTTCACCCCTCAGTGAATAAGCCCAGCAACAGCTTTTGGCTGCTGGTTGGTAACACGTAGGATTGTAACAACTCAGCTGCTATTGCTAGAAGATCTGAAAGTCAGATGTAATTGCACAGACAAATCTGGGGATTACACCACATCATGTCCCTCCAAATCACGCAGCCAGGGTGTTTACCTGTGTCTGTGTGTTGCTGTCATGAAAAGTTCAGTACCTATTTCAGTATCAGAGATGCTTATCAGTCAAACTTGACTTCAGCTTTTGAAGTGGGTGGAGAGCAACACCACCCCTTTCCTGTACTGAAGTCTGCAAAAAAACTGCATTTTACTCACAAACATATCTGTAGTTCTGTTGTGTTCTGACTTTTAAAAAAAATAATCTCATTGGACAGACACTACCAGCAAGTTTCTCCACTCTGTGGAGTGTCTTCACAGCCCTCCCACATAGTGAAAATGACTCAGACAAACCTACTAAATTTAGGGCATTGGTATTCTATGTGTTACGCTGGTGTTCATACAAGTAATGCCTTAAACAGTAAATTTCTGAATTAAGCATTCAGGCATCTTTTCTGTGCTGCATCTGCCACTGAAACAGAACGGCAATGAAGGTGGGCTGAGGAGGAGGTTATTTGGATCGTGATTTGAGTTGTGTTTTGGCTAGAGCTAAATGTGAATTTGAATGAGGTTTGTGTGTACTTTTAGAAATATCTATTGACCCGATATCGTGATGTTTGATCTCAAGTGATAAGATCGTGCAAGATTAGCTGCCCTTGGGAGATTCCCTTCATCTCAGGCAAGAGACTGCAGGCTTTGACTCACAAATGGGGATGATTTCTCTTGGGATGACTAGACCGATTCCCATTTCTCAGCATCCAACTCACCCATCTCTCTGAGGAGGTTCCCCTCCTGCAAGGATGGCTCACGAAGCAGCTGCTGAACTGCTGGTTGCAA
>VYZW01060438.1:27483-43336 GCA_013401315.1 Balaeniceps rex
CAGACTAGATAATAATAAAGAAATTTTTTACGATGAGGGTGGTGAAACACCGGAGCAGGTTGCCCAGAGAGGTGGTAGATGCCCCATCCCTGGAAACGTTTGGACGGGGCTCTGAGCAACCTGATCTAGTTGAAGATGTCCCTGCTCATTGCAGGGGGGTTGAACTAGACGACCTTTAAAGGTCCCTTCCAACCCAAACTATTCTATGATTTTATGCCCATGCAAGTCCTCCTTAGCAAGACTCAGCTAAAATAACTCCCTAAAAACTTCTACCTTGTGAAACAGAGTTGCCTCAACATATCCCAGGATGGTGATACATTGAGGTTTTTTGCCATATTGCCTTTCNTACTGAAGTCTGCAAAAAAACTGCATTTTACTCACAAACATATCTGTAGTTCTGTTGTGTTCTGACTTTTAAAAAAAATAATCTCATTGGACAGACACTACCAGCAAGTTTCTCCACTCTGTGGAGTGTCTTCACAGCCCTCCCACATAGTGAAAATGACTCAGACAAACCTACTAAATTTAGGGCATTGGTATTCTATGTGTTACGCTGGTGTTCATACAAGTAATGCCTTAAACAGTAAATTTCTGAATTAAGCATTCAGGCATCTTTTCTGTGCTGCATCTGCCACTGAAACAGAACGGCAATGAAGGTGGGCTGAGGAGGAGGTTATTTGGATCGTGATTCGAGTTGTGTTTTGGCTAGAGCTAAATGTGAATTTGAATGAGGTTTGTGTGTACTTTTAGAAATATCTATTGACCCGATATCGTGATGTTTGATCTCAAGTGATAAGATCGTGCAAGATTAGCTGCCCTTGGGAGATTCCCTTCATCTCAGGCAAGAGACTGCAGGCTTTGACTCACAAATGGGGATGATTTCTCTTGGGATGACTAGACCGATTCCCATTTCTCAGCATCCAACTCACCCATCTCTCTGAGGAGGTTCCCCTCCTGCAAGGATGGCTCACGAAGCAGCTGCTGAACTGCTGGTTGCAAATCCATGCAGTCAATTAAATCAGTACTTCTGTAATTCAATATAAAAGTACATAGAATTATTGCAATTTTATAATTTGCAAATCACCCCCTGCTTCACAAGCAACAGCCATCCCTGTAGCAAGGGCAAGGTACTCTGGAAGAAAGCAGTGGTGGCCAATTAAAGGCAAGAAGTTTTATGACTATCACTCACAAGCCAGGACTTTGCAGAGAGATTGGCCATGTGGTCACCACCCAGAAAAAGGGACAGCAAGTCCCTGGCCATAAGGGGAGCAGAAGAAGCAATGAGAAGGACGGGACAAGAAGGGGAAAGGGAGAAAGAGGAGTGCTAAAGCACCTTCTCGGTTAAGGCAGTCTTTCCTCTCTGCTTGCCTAAAATCACCAACAAAGCAGTGTGAGATCGAAGTCAGGCCAGAGCCAGGCCAAGAGACCACCTCTCCTTCAGGCTGGCCACACCACCTGCTGAAGCCAGCAAGAGTTTTGTGTGGGTATCTCAGGGAAGAACACAGAAGCAATGACTCATCTATTAATGAACTTTGGCTCTTTATCTGTTTGCCAGATGTCTCCAGAAGGGCATGGTTTTCTTAAATATTTTTGGTTTTTGAAACTGCTGAATAACCTTTACAAATATAGTTCATGATCTGTTACCCAATTAATACCATGCAATTGCTAGGAGCAATCTGAGCTGTTTCGACTGCACATTTCCATCACATGCCCTTCCTTTGTTCCTCATCATTGGAGCACAACTCTTTAATAAAATTAGGTTCGTGCAAAAACATTGTCAGATAATCTGCTGTAGCCTCCAGAAATGCTTATGCTGATCTGATATGCAGTATTTCAACCCAGAAAGTTGGGCATCCTTGTTTAAAGTTCTGCAGAGCAGATAAAGAATAAGTCTTTTCAGTACAACCCAAAAGCTGTACTTGTATGTACACCTGTCCTGAGGAAAATTTCCATAGTACAATGTTTATCCTTGTCCTGACTCCACCTGAGAAGCAGGGATCTTAAAAGTCCCCAAAGTGCCCACATAAGAGAAGCTTAAAAATCCATGCCTAGAGGTGATCTGGAGGTATTATTTAATCTCTTCCCTTGCTCTAAGGCAAAATAAATAACTTAGACCATCTCTGAAAAATATCTGCCACCCTTGTTCTTGCAAAAATTCAGTCAAAAAGATTCTACTTCCTCCCTAAGTAATCTGTGCCGTGATTTTACTACTTGTGCAATTAGAACATTTTTCCTAATGCTTGAGCCTTGTCTCTTTACCTTATCACCTCATTAGGCTATTTGTCCAACCAGGCAACTTTGACTGGGTCAAATTACCCACTCTTATCACCCAGATTTTGACAGGTAACCTAGTCAGTGAATATAATGAAGGATGATGTTGAAAGCCAAGATCAAGAGATATATCAAGATCAAAAGAATATCTGTATGATATCTACTGCATACCTTTTTTTCCTTAGCTACCTGCCCTATAAACTGGGAAATTACATTAGTTTAACATTAATTAGTCTTGGCAATTATATTTTTTAATCATTTTACAATCCAGGTCTGTACAGACTGTCTGATAGTCCATTCCACTATCTGTCCAGGAATCCAAACCTCTTTCTTAAGTGGATTCGTATTTTCAGCTTCATTAACATTCCCTTCTTTAGAATACTTAAAGGGGGCTTATAAGAAAGATGGGGACAGACTTTTTAGTAGGGCCTGTAGCGATAGAACAAGGGGCAATGGTTTTAAACTAAAAGAGAGTAGATTCAGACTAGATAATAATAAAGAAATTTTTTACGATGAGGGTGTTGAAACACCGGAGCANTTTTACGATGAGGGTGGTGAAACACCGGAGCAGGTTGCCCAGAGAGGTGGTAGATGCCCCATCCCTGGAAATGTTTGGACGGGGCTCTGAGCAACCTGATCTAGTTGAAGATGTCCCTGCTCATTGCAGGGGGGTTGAACTAGACGACCTTTAAAGGTCCCTTCCAACCCAAACTATTCTATGATTTTATGCCCATGCAAGTCCTCCTTAGCAAGACTCAGCTAAAATAACTCCCTAAAAACTTCTACCTTGTGAAACAGAGTTGCCTCAACATATCCCAGGATGGTGATACATTGAGGTTTTTTGCCATATTGCCTTTCCAAGCAATATCCAGATAAAGTGTCCATTGCCACTGCAGCCTGGCTACTAAGTGCTTCCAAGAATTGCTCAAAAATATCTTTCCACTCCTCCCAGGGACATGGCTTAAACTATACCCACCTGTCAAAGAGACTCTGTTCTTTCTCTCTTTCTTACTTCACCCAGACAAGTCTGTCCCTCATTTATTCCACAACTTCAGAACAAGCATGGATAATGCTTCTCCATTTCTCCAAGCCTGTCCTTCCAGAACGAGCTGTATGAATATGCCAGTCCTGTGACTTATCCCAGCAAATTTTTAACATGCCTATTAAGTACTTAATTCGATTCTACACTGCAACATCAGGTCCTTTCCATTTTTCCCATGTTTGTATTGGCATTGCCCTCTTAACCTTCCAAAGGCGCTACTGTAATATTCGCTCTTCTAAACTTTCCAAAGTTTCTCGTCTATGTGTTTCTTAATTTTTACTTACCTAGGTAACTTTTGCACTGGCCCCTTTCAAACTAAGCATAAAGCCCTCTTCTCACTAGGTTGGTGTACGGTGCAATGTGATGGACTCTTATTTCTTCATCACCTAAGTGCCACCTCTCCCCAACAGGCTTGTGTAAGAACATCCGCTCTTATGTGGAAGGGAGGATCTCCTGTCAACACCACCTGAGAAATTCATACCCTTACCTTCAAAATCTGACATTAGTAAGTGCCAAATATTTTATTTCCACACTTTTGATGAAAAAATGAAGTGGTTTGGTATTCCTGAATTGAAACATTTCATTTCAGTGAGTTGAACCAAAGCAAAATATTTTGGTTTGACCCAGTTTGACATCAGTTTGTCTCATCCGTCCAGAGCAAGGCTCTCTGACCAAGCTTTTTCCCCATGATCCAGGACTACAGTAGGTAAGAAGGGAGACTGCAATGCACCCTTGGTTAGGTAATGCAGAGGTAGGGGTAGCTGTAGGAAATAATCAGGATACAATGCTACCTGTCCCAATACCACAGCAGTTCAGACAGATGGCTCAGACTTAATATTAATTAACACACAGCAATCCAGCTCAACAAACTGTTTTGAAATGGATCAAACTGACTCAAAGCAAAATATTTCAGTTATACCTTCCTGGTGAGTCCTTCTTAAATCACTTGACAGAAACTTTGCATAAAAGTCACTTCAACACCACGTATTTTTTAACATAATATAATTAGCAACTGTAGAAATAGATCAGTCATCATGACTTGCTGCACAGGAAGATCAGAATACTGATTCATACATACTTCATATACATTGAATTGCTTCAGGAATTTAGTACTTTTACATCTTCTCCATACCATGACAATTCGAAAGGAGGTCTTTGCTCTCCAATAGCTTGCACATGATGGGAAGTGACGCTAATCACGAGAACAACCAGAAAATTCTTTTGAGCCAATTAGATGGCACCAGTCACAATGACATTAGTCATCCACTCCTCAATCTGAGGAGAAGGAACCAAAATTATCATTCATCTACTCCTGAAGCTGCAAAAGACACAAGGGAAGTGTACTATTTCCCATTCTTATTGCAATCATCATCACATAAAGTGACACAAGCTGCTATTTTCTGCTCCTGTTCTAGGACAGCATTGGTTACTCTCTGTGCAGGCTTCAAAAGAGAGACTTTGATCTCATTTAACTGCTTCATTCCCCTTCTCCTGTCCACGCCTGATCAGCGCATGACCAAGAAGGGAAATGGGACCAGAAAATGCTACACAGTAAGAATATATACAGCCTGATGCCATTAGCCTCTGCAGCTTGTAAGGGCAAGATGACTGAGATGTGACTGCTGGTTAACAGTGACGGTGACAGAGGAGAGAGCTGTCATATATTGTGCCTTGACCCTACACACCAGTGAGAATAACAAGAAAAGCATGAGAAGTGGTAACTGACATGTGGAAAAGTGTGACACAAAAGTGACACAAAAGGAAAACCTCCCAAAAAGTTGATAGTGAAGCACCAGGAGAGGTTAACTGCAGAGGGTTCAAAGTGAATGACTTTAAGAACAGATCCAGGAATAACACTGGAACACAGAGACAGACTGCCCTGGAGTAGCCAATCTAACAAGCCACACATCAGTCTTTACACTGCTGAGATCAATGAGATACGTACTACTTATCTCAGCAAGCTGAGAGGTGGGGGAAGTCCATGAGGAGCTGACAGGCAGGAGAGGCTGATCAGACCCTGTGTATCCACAGCAAGATGGTTTGGGCATCTCAGAGATGCTGGTGTAGCAATCTAGCTCACTTCCACACACAGCCAGGAGACCAGACTACCTAGCAGTCCTGGTGAGCACAGAGACCTTTGTATATGATGTTGTCCCAACGCGACAGGCACCCTTGAACTGCTCGACAGCTACATACATCTCCAAGGCACAGGCTGGCCAGCTCTGGATATATCACCTCTTGAAGTCCCTCCAACACTTTGTCATTGGAAGACAAAGGTAGTGAAAAAGAGGACGAAAAATCAGAAACATCCACCCTTCTGACAGAGGGGTAAAGAGACCAAGTTAATGGCGAAGTAATATTCTAGAGAAGCCAAGGAAACATCTGTGGCTTGGGAAGCCCAGACGCCTCCAACACATCTGGGAAAACTCTGCCAAGGTTTTCATGGCAATTGCTCCTCAGGGGTGACTTTTGGTTCACTGCCCAATTAGAGTTTGCCCTTGAAGGACTTTATGGGGTAGATCCTCAGCTACAGTAAACAGTGCCACTGCTTTCTAGAAGCATGGCAATTTTGGGCAGGAGACAATTATGCCCCAGATCTCAGACTGGCAGGGAGGTTTTCTCAGGGGAACTACATCTGACAGCTTCACAATGAAGTGAAATGTTATCCACAGCATGAAACTCCAATTCAACAAACAAATTTGAAACTGACATTAGAAGAAGCCATGTTAACAGATGGTACCAAATCCAAGTCGCAAAGATCACAATTTCTTTACGTTTTCCATTTTGTCTTTTGTGTGTGTGTGTGTGCTTCAGCCCCAGAGAAACAGATTATGACTCAAGATGTGGAGCTAATTAAACTGCAATATACTAAAAGGAGATTTGGCTGTGTTGATAAATCTGGAGTGTGACAAAGCAAGATACTTCTCTGTAAACACTGAGATACCTCCCCAGGATTTCTCATAATTATGAAATAATTCAGATTATCTCCAGAAGTAGTCTTAGATTTGAATGCCAACACTAGAGAGAATGAACTGAAGCATGCCTGAGCTAGATAAATTAGATAATCTAAGACCATATATATGTGTGTGTGTGTATAAAAAGATGACAAAGAAGGACAACTGGAATGTTGTACTGTGTACTGCAGTTGTTGCTAGACCTTATCTTTCTACAGACAGCTGTACTGAATCCAGTTTCATTCTCTTCAAAAGATGGTATCTAAAACTTCCTGATTTGTCTTTCACACTATGCACTAGAAATAACTTGACCACAGTGGCATAAGACTCACAGCAGCCCTCTTTTTCCCAGAGAACGAGGGATCTTCCATAGACTGTAAAGATACATTCTTAATTATGTTCCAGTGCTCATTTATAACAAATGCCTGTTTGCACCATGCTAGCAACATAAAAGGCCTCTAACTCTGAGGTGGCCTCTGCTTTTCCTGGTATGAATAAAGCAACACTGATCTAAGAAGTGCTGATGTGTCCCATAGGAAGGGGAACAAACTTCCAGTGCAGAGCATCTTCATAACAGTACACTTTTATCTTCCCAATAGGAAAAGTGCTACAGTAAAGAAAACTACAGCCTCTAACTGACCTAGATATGCTGCTGGCATGAGGAAGCCAGGAGTGAGGTTTCTGACAGATGAACTCAGTCCACCTTCTACTAGACTTTAAGATATTTCCACCCTAGCTGTCTGTGTACATCCTGCCAGAAGTCACAGCTGCCCTTGCAGAGTCAGCAAAAGGGAACCTCTGTCTCTGTCTCATCATGCCAGGGATGCTCACTGAAGATGTGGCAAAGAGGAGCTCTGGGCATATACAGTATGCTCAAGCATCTGCAGCACATTGATCTGTCTGTGGGCAACAGCTGCCTTTGCAGACATGCAGCACTCCAGGCTCTCTTTATGTTCATTTGCATCTAAATACTGCTAATTGGAAATTAAACTCACACTTCCCTGGCTCTGAGCAAGAAAAGCATGCCCCTTTAGCCTAAAGTAAATGCCTAGTCTAGTCTAATCATCCCGGCTCTCTCCATCACCAGCAGAGACAGCCAGTATTGCTAGATGACTCACTGTCTTACATACCTGATGAATCACTCTGGCTATCTTCAGTGATGAGGGAGAAACAGAGAGCGCCCATACACTTTGCTTAGACTAGATCCCTAGCCTTCAGATAGCTCAAGTAGGATAAGATATATCCTACCTGGATGCTCTTTTTCTTTTGAATGTGTTCAATGGTCAAGGCAAATGAAAAAGGAACTCGGACTGTGGCTTCTTGACACAATAACCATATAAAAGTATCATGAAAGCAGTAATCAAACAACAATAATATTAATGACAATAACACAAGAGGTAATTCTCATAGAAGTCAACAGCTGTTCCACATGAAACTCAAGTGTGCCACAGCCTACCCGTGTGTAGGCATGTATCACACATATGCCCAATATGAAGACCACTGCCAAATCACATGCTGTGTGTGCTTTCAAACAGAGAAAAGGAGCCATGGCCCAAGGGCTTGGAAACCAGGTCATGAGATTCCTTCTGCATGATCTTCATATCCTGCATGAAACTTTTTGTCCAGAAAAACACCTGTAACCCTGCCCTTTCAACATAGCTTTGATTTATTTCCTTGGCTTGGCTTCTGCAGTACTTTTAACCCTTCCACAGAGAGTCTGCTTGGGCCCAAGTTGCATAGCTGAGGAAGCGGCAGGGAAGAACAAGGCTCTGCCAGTGTGAAAGCAGCTAGACTCTCTCCTGCGGGTTTCAAAGCTCTAGCAGGGGCGCATCAAGCAGGGTGGGCTACAGGGCTTCTCTCTGCAATAGCAGCATTGCCAGGAAGCAGAAGTGACCCAAGAGATCCACAACGTCGTACAGAGTTACAAGATTTGCACGCAGTGACCTTGTGCTCCAGTGATCTTGGAGCAGCTGCCCACTTTGCAGTGGGGGTTTCTGCCATGCCCATGAAAGGGCAGTTCAAGTCCCAGTGGAATAGGCCCAGTGACTGGATCAAGTTTAACTGGCTCTGAAACACCCAGCTGTATGATGTGACATGGCCCTTCATCTCCTGGGGGGAAGTGGGATTTTGTGCATTTTCATTCTAAACACGTAAAGCAGGTAGCTAGATGAAATATGGCACAGTCAGGCTCTAAAAAGGCTTCTTGTAGGTGTGAAGACTGCAAGAGACACACATCATTCTTCATTTAATGCTTCGTTGATCGTTGACTTGTGGATTGTTCTCCCTCTGAAAAATTCTAACTATTCTTTTTAAATGGGAATTTTGACCAGAGTAATTGAGATGTCTTTAAACATAGATTTGGCATAGAGACTGCAATGGCAGCGAGATACCGATCTGGCTGGGCTTGTACCTACTCTGTGGCTGAGGCAGAACAGCAAAAGCCTATGTCGGCTACAGTTGGAAAGAAAAAGGGTTTCTGTTTGAGTCAGCACGCAGCGTCAGGCAGCCAGGCACTGACTGCTCCACTAGGCTCCCCAAGCTTAGGAGAGCATCCTTCATCAACCAGCTTTTAAAAGATCAGTCACATCCAAGCGTATGCCACCAACTGAAAGATGCTTATTATGCAGTACGATGTGACCACTTTGAGAGCACTAGTTACAGCAGTTTGCCCTCTACAACTCCTTATAGGATCCTATTTCCAAGGCTTGTAAATTAGCCAGGCTGCCTAGACCAATTTCTGTACATGCTGGGGACAGATACACCACAAACCAAGAGCAGCAGGAGGACACAGTCTCTTCCCTGCAAGTATTTCATAGATAATAGAAATCAGTGTATGAACGACAATAGAAGAATATCAAGTGTACACACACCTACCACAAACGTGTGCACATACGTCAACCGACTTTCTTTTCACTTGGTCCACATTTGACCTTGCAATGTTCATTCAAGTAACAGAACTGCTTCAACTACAAAGTCATCTTTCAAATAACATTTTTCAATTGACAATATGCTCCCACACTTAAATTAACCAAACTTTCAACTACCCTTTAACCTAGTATTTTCATATAGGTATAATACCAGAATGGTATGGAAAAGAAAACTTACATATTTCATATAAACATATATTTTAATAATTGACAGCACATGTCAAAGTCAACAAATCACAGAGCTCAGGCAATACAATGTAGTGTGTGTTTTCATTCCATGTTATTGGTTTCTTAACTTAGCAAACAGGGGATTTTTGACTGCATTTAAAGAGGAAATCAGCAAATCAATACTAAATTTTCTGTAGAAGGGAGAAGCATAAAATTATTCAAGTTACCACAGAAACAAATTTAAGCAAACTGGTGCCACAAATCAAGTAATTAGGCAGACAGAAGAATTAAATCTCTTAAAAAAATTATTGATTTATGATATTATGTCAAGTTTGGGACATAAATATTTATTATCTTGCAGCCTCTCTTCCTTCAACGCTTAGATTAATTTTATTCATGTCTTTCTAATAAAGGGGAACTCAGCTAAGTCCAAGTAGTGAACAGCAAGACAATACTCTGTTACATTTGTCTCTCCCTTGAGAAGTAGAGAGCACATTTTATGTCAAATTATTCCGTGCACAGGGAACACTGCAATACTGGGTACATACAACCTCACCATGGATTACAGAATTAGACTCCTGTGGATACCCTGGAGCAGTCTAATAAATTTAAATTAAACTGCCATCAAGTAGACAGGGGCGGTGTTTTTACTCTTGCCCTAGAGTACAGCAAGAAACATCTCCTTACCTTGTAGCGATGGTCAGTTACATTTTAGTTCTTTTTAACCAGACAATAAATCCCATCTTTTATGCAGGTGTCACCAAGCACGCAGGCAACTTTCCGTACATAACTCAAAAAACAGTATTACTGCTACCAACTTCCAATATCTGCTAACTAGACCGAGCCTTTTGAATTACCTGAACAATTGGCATATAAAGAATAAGATGGATGCTTAACTGACCCCACAAAGAAATAACATCTGTCACCTGACAGCCAAATTCATTAAACATGTGACTTGTATTAGCACTAGGATAGCGGTGCTTACATGTGTTAGTTACATAGATTATTGTTCTCTACAGAAATTACATACTCCAGTGAACAGAAATATGTCATTCAAACAAACGGTGAATAATAAATGGTGTAAATCCATCTGTTATTGTGGGTATTATATTATTACAGAGGGTCAAGTTCTGGTTTTGTAAATATATTTGCAATACTTGCTAAACTCCAAAAAAATATATAAAAAAAAAAATATCATAAATCTCAACACAGAAATAGCACGGCACTAGCTCAGCATGGCACTTGTAGAGAAATCATGACTTCAGCTCACTGGCGATGACGGTTTTCACTGGACACACACACAAATAAAAAATAAACTAAACCCACATGCACTGAACTCGCCCAACGAACAAAGCAGGGCCAAAACAGAGAGATTTCCAGTTGCACTGCTGCCATGTGTGGGACTGAATTTCCTCAGAGGGCACTAGTATCATAGGGCAGCAATCTGCCAAAAGGGTTTCCGTGCCAAGGGCTACTTCTGTAATCAAATCTGGCAACCATGCGTGCTTTTGCAAACATTAAAAAACGACGAGCAGAAGAGGAGGGAATGAAAGTTTCCCATTGGATTCTTTTGTCTCACCCTTACTATGTACAGGTTTTGCTCAGAGCTTTGGAGAGGCAAAGTTGGGAATATTTGCTCTGATGTTATCCTTCAGAGGAGAGGTACTTTATTTCCGCGCTAGATTAACATATTGCGCTATGTATTTGCCTTATTACCAAGTTCTTCCTGCCAAGAAGCAAGCTTCCCTAAATACCAGAAGCGGACAGAGAACTTTGAAGGTTTAAATGCTCTTTTAGCTGGACATCAGCAACGACCATTTCTTCAATAGCACACAGTGCAAAGGGTTGGTGTTTTTACTGCAGGACTATAATCTGATAAGGAGCCAAGACTCAAGCCAAATCTCAGCAAAAAGAGAAAGAAGAAATAGTTTGTCTTCCTTTTTTTTTTTTTTTTTTTTCCTTCCTCTACACAGAACATTACCATACTGGCCTTTAGTGTAAGTTCAGCTCACAGCAATAATTCTTGAGAGCCCATTGGTGGAGAGTCCATTTCCTTCTCCTTTCAGGTTGAAAAGGAAACTTTCTGTGAGTTTACTGTAATGGAGTGTTTGTCTGTATCAGAAACAGCCTGACCTCTCCAGCCACAAGATGAAATACCAGCAGCCCACTCTGTCACTAGTTCACTATTAGGAAATTACATGGGAGGAAAGACACAACACAAAATTCACAGGGAAAAAAAAAAGAAAGAATGAAAAAAAAAAAAGGCATCAGCAGTGGTGGGAGTGAATGAACAAGCTTAATAAAGAAGCCAGTGAAAAGGAAAATACCCTCTGGCCAATTGATAATAAAAGGTTACTTGAGGCAAGGATCAGATCCTGAGCAGTGTAAAGTGGCCCAGCTCCTCCAACCTCAGCAAGGTTACAGTGATTTATAGCAGCTGTAAAAAGCCCCAGGAGACAGAAAAACCCAGCTATAAAAATGGAATTGGAGGCCCACATTTTGAGAAGCTTCCACTCACTTTTAGCACCAGACTGAGGTACAGAGGTGACTCTGAGGGTTTGTTTCTGCGGGGGAGTTCCTGTGAAGTAAGCTGAAGTGTGAATTTACACTGCATTTACTGCTGGGTCTTTAAGTAGGCTGTAAATTCATACCTAGCCTATTTTGCAGGGATTTCCCCAAGTAGATAAGCCCTAAATTGGCCTCCTAATCATGGAGGCAGACAAAACAAATAGATGTTTTCAAAACTGCAGACCCACACAGGAATCCCTCTATCCTTTGCAGGGGCAAGTGGATACCGGATAGCATATATTGTAGTCCTGCAAGTGCATGGTGCCCTTCTTTCCTCCATTCACTCGAAAAGCCCCCTCCCATCATCTCTCTCAGCATCCCTTCACTTCAAGACACACCTTCGAAACCCCTGGCCCTGCCTCAGCTTCGTGCCAGATTTCCATACCTTGGCCCCTGGCTCTTCCCTTCCCCATTCCAGTTCCACATCTGGAGGTCCATGTTCTCCTTACCTGCTTTCCCCTCACCCTCAGGGGGAGCAGTAAAACTGTCCTGGTGCAAAGGTGTCTCCTCCTACCAGTTCCTTGCTTCTGAACCAACCTGACCATGTCCTGTCCATTCACGCCTCACACATTCCCCAAGGCACTGGATCCTTGGGTTAATGGATGCCCTTTAAAACCTCCTTCAGAAACGCAAGGTTAACTCTATGCAGACAAACGTCATGAAGTTGGGCAAGATTACTCACGCTTTCTTGGCTGAAAGATGCTTTTACACGCAGCTGAATGGGAGGCCAGAGGCCTTCAGCAGGAGACAGAGGAAGCAGCTAGGATGGTCACAGCTTCATCGGGGTCCTCAGGCTGGGCGGTTTGGTCTTTAGCAGTCTAGGGTGAGCAGCTTGCACCACACAAGGCCTGTGCCATTTCCGTGGGAGCCGCAGTCAGGCTGTAATAGAGCAAAGCATTTACGCCTTGGCTAATCTGGGACCTTGCACTGCTTTAACAGCTGCCCGTGCCTTTCTGCTGTGCTGGCTCAGGCGCTCACTGCACCAGTGTCAACCAAGTCCCACCTGTGGCTGCACTACTCTAACACACAGTGACAGCACTGTATCCTGAAGGATCCTTTTCAAGAAATCAGTTTAGTAATATCCTTTGTCACCTGATGCAAACATCAGGTTTCTCAAAAGCAGCGTAGAACACTCCCCTTCAATGAAATCCCTGATTTTGCAATGCATGAAAAAGAAAGTCAGTTAACGCTTAGAAGTTGAGCCCTAAGATCAATGAGGGAAGCAAAAAGGCATAAAACATCTTTTGATATCAGCAGAAGGAACCAGCCACAGTGAACAGTCATCACATACGCTATAGTATTCCATACTGTCCTTATCTCCTGGAGCAGGTAACAACGGTCTGACGAACAAGAACGACTTGCTAACAGGTACAAGACTGAAAAAGCTATCTGAGAGATGCAGGTCACAGAGCAGTGACTCTTCCAGCACTTGACTAAGTATAAGTTTCATCTTTGATGTGTATGAAGATTCTGCACAATAAGCATCTGTGAGCACAGAAAGAGCTCAGCACCCTTTAAGAACTAAAGTCCATGCTGCAGACCGTTTCCTCCACCCCATTACCCCAAGCTTTCTTTGTGCCCCATCTGCAAACATTTGTGCAGTTGAGCTGTACCAGCAAATGCACTTAAAGAAAGCCAGAGTGTGAGCTTCACAGAACAGTCTTCAGGGAAACTGAAGTTTATATTAGCTTAGGAGCATTTATTTTGGAAGCGTCCGTGCAAACAAACAGACATCCAAACAGAAAGCACAACCAATACAATAAGAGCACCCAAACCCCACCAAGCCAACACCGTGATTAACAATGGCTCACAAAACACTGTTTCACATCAATCCACAGAGATAAAAAAGTAATACAAATTTGAAAGGTACATAAATACCAGAGAACAACAATTGCATCATCAACACGATGCAAGTAGAAGAAGAGGTTGGATACTCTGGAAAAATTCTTCTGTGTGAATTATTCACTTAGCTGAAATAATTTCTCTTTCCTTTTCATCTTGCCCTGTTCAGGAAGAAAACCATATATTTGAATATGGGATACCATATAGTATCCTCCACATACAGTACAGCACTTGCTTCCCACTCCAGGACAAGACATTCAAACTGGGCCAGTCACATGAGAAAAAGGAGTGCAGAAAGGTGGTTGTGTTTTACATTCCGAAATGTGAAAATCTGAGGTTTTCATCTCAGAGATGATTATGGATGTTACGTTGATCTTACATCACTGACTTCAGCAATGCAATCTATCATCAACGATTCCAAAGCCACAGCAGCAAGGACGCTTACCTGCTGCCCTACGGGCTCCACATGCAATATGTCCACTACGACCAGACTCAATCTCATGCACGGCCAAGATGACACAGTATCAGTGCCATGTGGAGGTGGACAGAAAGCCACTCTTCAAGTCGCAATGCACGTAGCAATGGCTGCACCAGCTCCCGCCTGATTGCTCTACTCAAAGGCTGCGCTAGAAAGTAAAAAAACACCCTATGTGATCATGTTATGAAACCTTGTCTCACTGCACGTATGCAAAACAAGGCTGAACTTCCACTGCAAAGACAACCTTAGTTCAGACACTTTGCAGTTTCTGAACGCTTGGTGACCTGAATATTTGATAATCAACTGTAATGTTATTAGCATACCCATACATTTATGTCCTGCATTTTGGATGCCCTGTACCATTTAAAAAGTACTGGTATTGGAAAAGAAGGCTGGCCCCACGCAACTAGCTTACCTCAGCCCACAGCCTCGGGCAACCCATGCAGAATCTGAGGTAGACAACAAATTACTGGAGTACAGGGAGAAAATTATGGAGATATAGGAGAGTAGTGTAAAAAAGAAAGCAGACAACGGGGGTCACTGCATGAAGGGGACTCTGAAATAAACCTGTATATACCAATATTTCTCTATGCTGAACAACAAGAAGACACAGGGTGTGAGGGGAGTAAAGCTGTATTTTCACAGAGATAAACTGTAATAAGTTTCCATCTTTGATCACAAACCTATTACAGTAATATTTTGTTTACTCATACGATGTATCATTTGGGATAATGTATCTATATATATGTATGAACTTTTGAAAGAACATTTTATGTTTTTAATTTTCAGGGTATAATTTCTTTCATTTGTAGCTTTCCCAGGCTATAGATTTCCTGTCTAGCATCTCTCGGTGTTTAAAACTCCAGAACCAAGCTACTCTTAAGTCTTTACTGAGCCTACCACTTACACAATAACAGGGATAACCACCAGCATATTCCCTAAAAAGGGCAACCCAGAGAATTCAGTCATCAAAAAACATCCAGCACGGCAAAGGAACAAGGCCCTTCACATTAATTTAACAACCTACTAATCCCTGAAATCATTGTCAATACTAACCTATTTATCTAGCAACTAAACAAATGTTTATGAGTTTCCTATGCAATAACACACTGATTAAACCTTAGAACATTTCAGGCAGGGCACATTTCTCAAGTAAAAATCAGACCTTGTTAAACCTCAAAGGAAATTCCACATAAACACACAGCATCAAAAAGCCAGGAGCACGTAAGAATTTGGTCTTAGTTTTAGTCAAAGTTCAGTGATTCCTTTTCAATTGCTTCAGTTGCAACGTTTTCAGAAGCAGAGAGAACTGCCCTTTGAGAGCTAACCAGTAAAAAGAGCACGGCTCTCCTTCTTACACCATCTCGTAGTAGGGAGGCCTTTATGCCCTGCTAAATGTAAAATATTTTAGAAAAACAAAACCAGGAAACAAACTGGGATTTGGTCAAGAGTTCATGCTGGCTGAATCACTGCGGTGTGGAAACCACCATCTCTAAAGATGGAAAGTCCGGAGCCATTCATTCCCTCAAAGAAACTAAAAAAAAAAAAAAAAAAAAAAGGAATAAAAAACCCATTTGGTTTGCTGGTAAGCCCCCCCACCCCC
>VYZW01060438.1:43370-65686 GCA_013401315.1 Balaeniceps rex
AAAAAAACAAAAAAAAAAAAAAAAAAAAAAGGGCATTAAAGACCCATTTGGCTTGCTGGTAAGTGCCCCCAACATCCAAAACACAGGAAAGGCTACCTATGGATAGGTGCCTTGACCTTTTTCCTCCTCATCTCTCTCTGAGCATGGCCAGCGATTTGATCTGCGTCACAGTTTTTCATACTGGGTGCAGTGAGAATTGTTTAAATGTCACTCCCTGACTCAACATGCAGAAATGCTGTAGGGTCATGGCACTGCTTCTTCCCTCCACATCCTGCACCTATTGCCCTCTTCTGCCCTTCCCCAGGAAAAAAGAAATTCTACACAATTTACAGATTGAACGTGGCCAGTTTCTAAGCAGAGATTCATTCAGACTTCTCTGGATTGCCTTTTGTTATCCGAGAGCTTCGAAGGAAATATTGCTCAGAAGCAATTAAGGCCAACTGGTTTTGGACAAAGGCATACAACAATCAGCATATTTAGCGAGGCAACACAGTCATTTTGAAAGAGGCCTGGAAAATCCTAACATTGTTAAAATTTATCTTCACAACTGCTGACAAGATCTAGTAAAGATGTTTGTCTTCTGCTCATGCATTTCATCGTCTTTCATAAGCCAAAATCTTATTAGCAAATCATTTTAGCAAAGTTCAAAAGCCAAACTGTAGTGTATGCCCATTGCTTGTAGCAAGGATAACAGTTCTTGACAATAACCTATTGTCCATACATTTTTTGCTTTCCTTGTTTTCAAAGTACTGGCATACACAAACATGCTATACTTAGGTACTAAACACGTTTGTCTCAGCTAATCATCACATTATTTGACATAATCCTGCCACTAACACTAAGAATCCTATCAGCTTTCTGATAACGTTCAGACTCACCTGATCGCTGCATCTGCAGCAGCCGTCTTGGCTGTGCTGGATGGGATGACCAAGAGCCGCAGCAAGAAAGGAATATAACTGCGCTGCAGAACAAGAGGAGAGCTAGTCCAGCGGCTGAACATCGTAAGCTGAGGAAACCCAAGATCAGTTCTGCAACATATTTCCTTACACAGACTTATCTACATCATTTATTCTCTCTGTGCCTCTGCTCTCTAAAATGGTACTTTTATATAACAGGCTCTGTGAGAATAAATACAGTATGAAGTGGCACACTGACAGGGAACGTGGAAATACCTCTGAATCTATGATAACTCTCATTACCAACCAGTCATTTTTAACACTCAAAAATGAATGATTCTAGAGAATGTTACAGTGGAAGTGACTCACAAAAGACTGAAGAATCAACACTGTTTCCTGAACTGAATTCAGTTTTGTGAGTTTAAGTTTAAAAGGGTTCATTTACCATAGTGATTCCATTTGGAAAGCAGCCTTTGAAAATTATAAGCAGCTTTCTACAGAGCAAACCACCAGCTAGCAGCGATGTTATTTCATAGCACTGGTCACAATGACCAAGGAAGCCTTTCAACACAGCAAAGCATGTTCCAGGATGTCTGGAGAAAAAGATCTATAAAAACGGTGCATTGAAAACCTGGGACTCTTGTGCATTTGTTTTCCACACTTTGTAATGAAGCTGGTGTTACAAAGTGCTTCTAGCCCTATCAAAATTTCACGGGCAATATGTCAGGAGGGAATCCATCCTGAAATACTTAATTACAGTAATCTCAAGATAGGCACCAACTTTCCCAAAGAGTTTGTTATCCTGAGGAGAATGCAGATACTGCAAAGCTTTAGCTAACTTCACTGTCACCTTGCATATGTCTAAAAGGTATTTTTGTCCCTTCTGGAGTGAACTTACTCATTGGATAATATTGTTTCATTGGACAAAACCATCCCACAATCCTCCTTCTAAGATGTATGTTAAGGGGACTGCATCTTTTTTAGTTTTTTAAACACACCTACACAGCCTTGCATCATTCTCCCTTCCTCTTTCCTGGAGGGCTTACCCTGCACCACAGCTCCTGGCGACCTCTTCAGGTGCCGTGCTCCTTTGGCTTTCACTGCTCTCAGCTCCACATGCTGCCATCACCTGTAACATGAACCAGTGCATTCTGAGTACTCCCTCCACCGTGTCCCATGTCACCACTCCCACCCTAGAGTTTGTCAGGGTGCATCTACATTAGTGTTCAAGATTGGAGCGGCAGTGCGCTTTTGAAGCCAGCCCCTCAAATGCCCGTGCTTTGCTTTGCATCGTGGAGCAGTCCCCGAGCGCGCAGACCGGATTCCTTTCAGACAAAACTACGCTGGAAGAGGTACCCCGGCAGCACAGGCAAAGCACACCAGCGGCACGCAGCACGCAGTCCAGGGGACCTCACTAGAGCTGCAGCTCTCCAGGTCCATTCCTAGTCGCTGCTATACTTGCTTGTGGAGAAATTGCCTTGGAGTGTCAAACATTCATTCTCCTTCAGAGAAACTTAAAAAACCCTTTCCACTCTGTACAACCACCCAAACCTCACATTGCCCCCCTCCGCCCTCCCAAAAAAGCAGCTTGATGCCTGTCTTTTCAGATTTTTACCCAACCAGCACCTCCAATGGATCATAACATTTGAACTGTTACCATTTTGGACTAGTCTTTGTTAGAACTGTCTGTCATCATTTATGTCCTTGCTCACCTGCCAGTATTCTGTCACTCACCTGTTCCCTTTCACCTATTTCTACTCTTCCTTCCCCTCTTTTGGACTATCTTGTTCTGTTTTATGATTTTAGTTATGAATAAAGCTCGAACTCATCGCTAACACCAAGTTCATCTGAAATAGCTCCGTCGTCTTCTGTGATTTCTTTGATTTTATGTGACTGAATTTCTATGCAAGTTCCACCAGTGCAATCTGGAACTTCACGCTATCTATAGAGAGATCATCCCCTCTTATTTCTCAGTCAGCTGCAGCATGGTCTTTTTCTTTGTGGGCCAACCCAGGACCCGCAGAACTGAATGGAAGGACCTCAGCTGACTGCAACAAGCAGTCCCCTAAATGCACTTAAGGAAGTCATTCAAACAACTGATACTATTTATGTTAAATTTCATGACTATATGACATTCAGAGATAACCATGCATGTTCTGTGTTTTTTGCGAATACATTTTTCCTATTATACAATCTGAAAAAATACTGGTTTTGTTCTAATGTAATTGTAAGAATCAAATTTATATACAAGACCTTTAGAAAACAGAGACCCACCTCTAAATGCAAAGAACAAACATTTGCATTACCTATTTATATTAAAATATGCAGAAATTTCCAAAGTATTCAGTCAACTTATAAATTTTTATAACTTCTTCAAATTGTTAACATTTTTTTAACACACAGCATTATTTCAGCTTTGTGGAAGGCTCAATAACAATCTTTCTGGTCTGGAAAAAAGGAAAGAACATTATAATAAAGAATGCAGAATAAATAAAAACAAAACAGTACAAGCTGTACATCCACGCATACAAAGACAACTTTCATGGTGAGCTATAAGCAATTATAATAACACAATGTGCTGCATGTTGATTTCACCAGTGAAAAGAATTTCTCCAGTTATTGAAGACTTTCCTGGCAGAATTTCAGAAAAAAAAATTCTGACATTCTCCCAATCTGACTTCTCTGCAATGCAAGTCATGCACATTTTAAACACCGAGGAATAATACTGCCTTTCTTCTGCGAACTGTTAACAGCTGTAGAAACTATTATAGCCTGCTTAAAATCATGTCTCTGTAGTCAATACTCTCCAGACACTTAGCAATACTAAAGCTATTCCTGGGGCTAAACTAGAATTGCTATGTGAGTACAAAGTTTGATTTATGTTGAAATGAAACAACAAACATCTGATCTTTCCTTTTTTAAATAGCCATTCATATAAACACAAGTATCAGCTGCATAACTAGAAAGTGATGTACCAAATTTACAGAAATTAGACAAAGGAAGACCACCCACAGTTACCTTCAGGAAGAAAAGATTTGTCAGAGGGTGAAAGATTGCTGGTGAAGATACTTTGTACAGTCATGGCTGCCCTAATGTCCTCATGGTGAGGCTGTGGTTTATGAGAGTGATGTTTCATGAATCTAATTTTTCAAGTCTTCTGAAAGACACAAAATTGATCAGCAGCCCAGTACCATATCTTGGTGATGCTCATCATCAGCTGCTCTCAGACTGATTACAGGCTCAGTGGACTGCCTAATGAAATCGTCCAGATGCATCCAAGAGGAAGTCAAGGTCTCTGTGTGCTAATGTTATTCTTTTGCATCCCAAAACACAGGTGGGAACAGGAGAAAGGTGGTTCCTCTGACATTTCTGAAATGATGACTGGGAAGAGAGAGGAAAAGACACCAGTGGAACAAGAGAAGACCTTAAAAGACATATAAAATTTCAGATACTTTCTACGGATTCACGTACATTACTAAGATGTGCTGAAAATCCAGTTTTGATTCCTCACTCCAACAAACTGCCATCGAAGTCCCTTTATTTTTTAATACATCTTCACCTTTTAAGAAATGAAAACACATAAGTAAATACAATCAGATTTGTGGAGGGTTTGTGATCTCTGACAAAGATAGCAATTAATTTGACCAATAACAACAATAAAGTGAGGATTAAACTAACTTGAAATAAGACACTCTTCCTCCAGAAGAACACCATAAATTGATCAGGAAGACTTTAACAGCTTAAAATTAATGCTCCAACTTCTTCCAGATTAATTTTACATCTTTAGCTGTTAAAGTATCTAGAAAGGTGAAAGATAAGCTAATTGTTCAGCTCATTACTAGTTTTTCTTCTGTCAGTAAATTACCTTTTTTAAAGCATCACATTTGCATCTTCTAATCAGAGCTCTTTAGGGAAGTTTCAGCGTGCACCAGTATTTCCCCATGTTGCCCAGGTATGCCACTACCTTCTCCAGCAGACATGCAAGCACCAGAATAGCTTGTCTGCCCTTCAGCTGCCCCACATTTCATCACACAGAGCTCTCCACACTCAGTCCCAGTGCTTGGCTGGGGAAAACGCTACCGGGTCGTGCCTGTGGCAAATTCAGTGTTGCTTTCCAAAAAGCTGCTGTTGCTAGTTCCACCAGCTAACCTTCACTCTGCGGACTGTCTTTAGTAAAAATGCACACGACCGGTGCAGCTGCCCAAGGATAGGAACTCACTCTCACTAAAACCTGCCTTGCCCACCACTGCTGTAAGGGGACTGTGCAAGACTGAGGACTCCAGAGCAAAACAAAGCTTGAACTTCCAAATGCAGATCTAACACACAGCAGAATTGCTGTAATTCTCTTTACTTTCAGGTCAGATTCAAGTTCTTGTGCTGGGCTTGAGACTACTGTTATTTTTGGGAAAACTCCCTTTGACTTTGGTCAAGACCCCACTTCGCATTTACACAGTCCTATCCCAGGCTGTTCCCAACCCCTCTGCTTTTCTTCCTCCCTACTAACTCCCTCTTTCTCCCTCTACTTTTCTTATTCCTGCTGTTGTTGCGCATCTCCTTTTCTCCTCCATGCTTTGAGCCTTATCCCATGCTGCCCTCTGGGCTAAGATATCCCTCTCTGGGAGGGCTTTGGATGTCATATCTCCATAAATCTGGGATAACACTCAGATTCAATGGGAGTAAAGCTGACCCACATCATTGGGTCTCTCTTGCCAAGTATCCTCCGTCCTTCCTCCTGCCTCTTCAAACAATCTCATCCTGTCTTTATTTAGCATCTGTAACTTCGCTCCCTTCTTCTCCTTAGCTGTTGGCCTACATTTCATAATTGCTAATTTTGCCATACTTAGACTGAGAGCTCCTACAGGTGGATACAAAGCTGTTGGATTTTTCCTTCCTTTGTCTATAAAACGGTGTGCTATTTAAATGTTTTCCCATAACAATGGAAAGAGATGATCAGTTTACAACACTAAAGCATATGGAAGGAGAAGGTGTGCACGTAAGGGGGAAGAGGACCCACTATTTTCTTAAATTTTAACAGGTACCTAAGAAATAACCTTTTTTTTCCCAAAAACATTGATCATATACAATGCAAAAAGATACTGTTCAGAAAAAAAGCATTAAAAAGGCACAAAGGTTACTAGTAGCCATTGTATCCTTTGGTCTGGGAATTTCAGCTGGGCTCTGATTCTTAACGCAGCACAGTCACAAGGCAATGCTGCAATTACAATCCTCCGGGGACTGCAAATGAAAAAAAGGTTACGTTCAAATCAACCGATTTCCAAGGTCACGCATTTGAGATCAGGGCAGCATGGAACCAAACAGCCTTACAAAACTTACAGAGTAAGTACAAATCGTGCAACTAGGAAATTCTCACAGGTATTCTCTTCACACCAACTTGATTTGCTAAACTCAATGGTCAGTATTTCCACTGAACAGCGTAAGAAAAATCAGGCTGTGGGTTACAAGGGCAGATAATTTACAATGGGAGGCTGACAGCGGACCACATGGAAAATTAAGCCGCTTGGACTGCAGACAAGCTCAGAGAGAGGGCGAAGCAATGGCTATTTTGAGAATCCCTATTGGGCACAAACCAGCATTCTGCTAAGGAGTGCTAATAACATACATGAAACACATGAATGGCTGCAACAGGGGCGGAAAAAGTCAGTTAATTCCATCCATCGCAAAAGAGAAATGAAACTGGAAAACCTCCAGCATGTAGGCCCACTGTAAATGCGAGAACAGAGCTTCCCAGCAATGGGGTCAGGAAGATCTGATCCTTGACACTAATTCTGGAATGAGAAATCTTTTAGACAGGTTACCTCCTTACCTGCCTATGTGCAGAAAAGTCACCGATAACTGAAAAACTCTTAAGCAATCTTCTGTGCTGCTTTTCTATCACCATAATTACACATCGGCTGCTCAGAACTGAATGGTATCTGGTATCATTATCCTAACGCATCCATCCAGACATTTACACTGCTCCTCTCATAGCAGGGGCGACTATGAATATGAACACACAGGGCAAACAATGCCATCAACACTTCCCATTTTGGCTAGTATTGCAGCATTAGTGCAGTCCACAGGCAGGTGCTGTCATTTCTGACAAGCCTGTCGGGTAACAGTGACAGGAATCTGTCAGATGCTGCCCACACGCAGGCCGTGTCCCCCACGGCACGCTGACCTCCTCCAAAGCAGTTTAATTTTAAAATTCTACCAAACATGTTACAAATACCAGCTGGCAACGTGCATATCGCAGAGGAAGGGAAAGCCTAACGGTCAAGACAAGACAACAGGGAAATACCCTCCGAGGGCAGCAGTGGGCTTGCCGGAGTACGTGCTGTGCTTGGTCAGAGAAACAGGTTGGATCTTTGTGAAGGAGGGACGCTTGGCCCATCAAACCAGGTAATGGGCAAAGGCGCCTCTGCGCTTCCCGTGCAATTCCCTGACCCTTTGGTTGCCAGATGATTAGTGCTGTCACAAAGATGACTTAAAGCAGCCTCAGGCTTTGCCAAGAATAAATCACAAGCACCTTTACCCTCACAAGATCATATTCGCACTGTGTGCAACTCCTTTCTCCCCTGCACAGGAAAAAGCCCTGCGCCAATGCGTAAGAAGATGCATGTCAAAGACCTGTGACGTTGCCTCAATACAACCACCCAGCCTGCCGTCTGTTCTTCCCTTGGACAAGGCAATTCCAAGGGACCTACTTCTGCTCACTGCCTTCTTTACACCACCTGAGGTGCAAAGCTGATGAACAACCAGTGACACTTCCTAGGCAGGCAATAAAGTATCAGAGGCTCTCAACTAGCAGAAGAGCCTTTGCACACCTAGCCATGACAGCTCAGAGCACTTCTTCTCCCATGCAAGAGGTTATCAGACCCACAGCAGAACTTTAAACTTTAAGCTAAGTTATTGGACTACCCACCAGAGCCTGCGAGACAAACATGTACGCTCCCTCTCCCCACCCAGCTGCAAGCAAGCTCTCCGCTGCCGGGGAGGGGACCGATGGGATAGGTGGCAATACCTTCGGCTACACAAATAGATTTGGGAGAGCTCTTCTGCAGCATGCTGGGAGCTTGGGTTCAGTACGTTATGCAATAAGATACTTCCAGTATTGTTTCTTTAACAAAAAGTAAATGGTCTCTAAAATGATGATGTTTGCTTTTGGAAATTATATTAAGACCAGTGCAGAAACTGGTAGCAAAGAAGTGATTCATGAACACCAACAAAGTGATTCACCAGCCCCTCACTAGGAAGTGATATCATCGCACCACATCTCCATGAGAATGGCAGAAGAGAAGCATTGTTTCACAGGACGGGAAAATGCTGTATTCTCCAACAGAAAAGCACTAAATCTGCAGGTGTGTACGACAAACAAGAGGGGGCAAATTGTCAGTGCTCTGGGCAGTGAGTCAGGTGCCCAGCACGGTGACTATCAGATGCTTGTAAGCACTACTGAAGAATACCAGAACATTTCCAATCTGGTCTGGGATAAATTGCAAGCTCTGGGTATATTTTACAATTACTCCACAGCCCAACCAGATTCTTCTCTATCTGATCCATCACTCCTCACTCCATCCCTCCATCCCCAAACAGTAAAATCCTTTCTTGCTCCCTGCTTAGCAGCCATGTAGCGAGTGTGCTCTTGCATTCTCTTACCTCAGTCCCACACTCTCTCTGACCCACAAAATTGCCTCTGCTCTCAGTCTTGCCAGAGATCTATATGCCTTAACAGCATGCCTGCTCCACCCCTCTGCCCTGCCCAGCATGGCTACCCAGGTGCTCCAGTGCTTCTCAGGTCAAAAGGCACAGGACTGCTGCACATCCAGCTGGCCTAGGGAACCCCAAACCTCTTCCGATCCCTGCGCTACACTGATTCTCACCTCGTGGCTCACACTAAGGAGAAGCTGAATGCATGCACACAGCTGCTGGGGAGGCCGAAAGCGAGGGAGTTTTAGATTTCAACATGTACGCTGCATATTTGACTTCAAGGGTGACACGCTGGATAACAGGTTTTTTCAGTTCTTAAAACTGTACCTTGTGTTGGACACGACCATGCTCTCTGCAGTTATTCTGGGCGGTATCAGCTTGTCAGCACCTCAAAGCCCTAAGCATGCTGCACTCTGCCATGCCTTGTCATTAATGATCTGCCCCTTGCAAAGCAGGCAGCAGCAGGCTTGCAGCTACATAACTACTGAACTGACGATGACAAGCTGACATTGCCCAGATGAAGAGGATTTTCTTTCTGTCAGTCTTATTCCTTCTCCTCAGCCTGTCCTGTGTGCCAAGAGGTCAAAGTACTACCCCTCCAGTTCACCTAATAGTGATGCTTCTTCCTCACCTACAAAACTCCTCTCAAAAAAACTACACTTATAGCACCTCACATCAGCAACCCTAAGCATCTGAAAGACAATAAAACCAGTGCTGCTTTCCTCCCCAGCCTGCTGCCCAGCTGTGCCAGAGACAAGGGACACAGAGCAGACAGTGGCGAATTTTTGAATCACTCAATTTCTCCAAAACTCCTTTAACTTTCTGCAGAAAGACTGGTGGGCCTGCTGCTATGCGGATCTGCTGGCCCACAGCACGCCAGAGGCTACTGTCAAATCAACACTTTGGGAGCAAGCTTTAGGAGCAATCAGAGCAGCAGGCACGTCCAAGCAGCACTGGAGGAGTCATCTGCAAGTGAGAACAAATCCTGTGCCATGCAAAATGAAAGCAAGTTGTAAGTATTTATTCTGCTATCGCTCCTAAACCCCCAGGGACTGGCCTTTTAATGCAACTTGTATCCTCAGTTCCCTGGAGACTGGTGCTGCAGATGCAGAGACGGGGCTTGGAGCTGAGCAGCTCTGGGATTTCTGATGTATCCAGCCACACCTGGTGCCAGCCAGAGCAACACAAGACTCCTCATGCAATCCACCTGCTTCATTGGGTTCACCTAGAAAAGCAAGCCAGCCACCCACCAGCCTTCCAACTCAGCCCTCAGTCACACCCAAACAGCAGAGTGGAAGGAAAGCTGCTCTCTTGATTCCAGCAGTGCCCGCAAGCTTGGGCACAGTGACAGACAGCCCCTGTCCCGGAGAGCCTGCATCTGAAAGGACAGTCAAAGGGAGGAGACACATAAAAATGGAGAACTTGATTGCCTGTTTTTTCTGTGTGGTAGGGAACAAGAGAGACCATATTCTTGATACAGTTTCAGTGTTTCTGTGTATTAGACAAGATCATAGGGGAACTCAATCAGCAACAGAAGATGGAAATATCCCTTCCTTTGGCCAAACACACAAAAAAAAGCACTGGGCCTGACTTTCCACTGGTGACCAACCAATTTTCACAGTTACTCCTCATATACTTAAATAAGAAGAAAATCTAATTTTCCATTTGGCTTAAGGAAAAAGATACTGCTCTTGGAGCAAACAAGCATAAATAACCTGTTAGCAAGCATTTCAGAGAACATTTCACTTTGGTGAACATATTCCCTCAAGTTATTTCTATGATCTAGATGAGCAGCAACTGTTGTACTCATCTCTTTAAAAATTATCAAGCATCATCAGTTAATGAGTCCTGCATTACAATCTTTCCATCCAAAGAGCCTCCTTGTTGTGCATACGCATCACTTCATTAAAGTCATGGAGGCATACCCCAGACAGCGCAGACTGGAATAGATCACAGATACCCGTTTTATCTCAATTACCCAGAAAAGTGAATGGTTCAGTTCTTCTGTGTAGTATAAAACCTCACATACCACAGCAACAGAAGCTTAAAGGCCACATACTACTTTCACTTTGTGTGTGCATCTTCCAGTGATGTCAACTGGATGTGAGCTTCTGATTCTCAGCCAGTACAGCTTTTGCCAGGAAGTATTTTCAGACATACCCCATCAGCTCTGGGCTCACACTTTTGTCCCAACAAAATCTGATGTCTCTCCACACCATCCACACTTGTACTGTCACTTTTACATGATGGCGGGGGGGAGAACTTGCATAAGTAAAATTTACTTTGTCAAATTCTGGAGGCTCTTTGAAAGGTAAAAGCATTTTTAAATCTTGGTCTCAGGAAAAACATTCTCTGCTTTCAGGAGTTTGAATGGGATGACCACATTTCTAGACATAAGAATAGCTGATAACTTGTGGTGAGATTACCACCGTTCAAGAATTTAACAACATGAAGATGGCTTAAGCCAACAGGTATCATTTCGCCACAGGGCACGAGAGCAGAGCTCCTGAAGTTCAGCTGGTTCCTGAAGCACAGCTGAGGAGTAACACTGTGCTAAGCTACAGCGACGGGATTCTCTCTCTTACATTCCAAGAGCTAAACTATCCTTGTTCCGAGGCATGGGTCAAAATATTGCAAGAAAAGCAGGGCACAGAGCACAAGAAACGTTATTTTCAACATCTTAGGCTTCCCACAAGATTTAACCGATTTTATCATTTTGGTTACATCACAACATCTTCATATCAAAACAGCCAACTTCTTGTTATCAAACCCTTTTTTTTTTTAATTCTAGTTATATGCCACCCCCTTGAAGTAGAATAGCTCAGATTCACACACAAAGATTGCAATGAGACAATGAATCCACCGGTTTTGTACACAAAAAAAGCATCGGTAATTACAAAGCAGCCAATGCGCTGACTCTGCCTTGAGTTACATTACAGACTGGCCCCTTGGACCCCAGGACTTAATCACCTTTGCTCTCTCTGTCACAGGTCAAGTACAGCTCAGCCAAACCAGGAGATTTGTGCCAAATAGTTTGTATTTCCAACAATTAAATATTGAATTTGCCTTTCATAAGTCACTTAGGAATCACCCTTGCAAAATTATTTGCATACACAGCCACTTTATTTCAGCCCCAAATACAAAAAGCTATTAACAGTTGGCCAGATTCCGCTCTCATTTGCCCTAGTGCAAAACCACATCATCTCCACTAAGACCAGTGGAGCTTGAGTTTCATACCATACACGGGAGAGCAGAACTCCCTTTTTCACTGAGGCAACTCTCATTGCCAGTGAGTCGCTGTGCCTGTGGCACACGTGGCCTGGAGGTTTCCGTTCTGCTGCACACACTGCCTCCTCTGCTGACCGTCCTTCTAACTCCTCTGCAGTTCCACCGTATCCCTCTTGGGCCTTTATTTTAAATGGACCTTGTTTCACAGACAGACCAGAGCAGGTTACTTATTCCCCTTAATTCAGTGGATTTACAAAAAGCACGCCAGCTGAGTAACACTGCACAAAAGACAAAATTGTTTCCGCCGTGTATTTACACACAATAAAATGAACCAACCAAGCAAATAAACTGTACACAACGTGCCCCATTATTAACTGAAACCAGAAGAAACTCTCTTCAGTACTTCCAGTGCTTATAAATGCATGCTTATGTCCTAAGTAACCTAGAGCTTCCAGCAATTACTTATTCCTCAAAGCTTTGAGCCAAGTTTTCTCCACAGTATTTACTCCCTGGGGCTCACAGGAGGTAACAGATAAGTCGTCTCCAACCTTGTCTTTTCAGAGCCCTCTGCACTGAGGGCAGACTTTCCTCATTCTCCCTGACTGACAGATCACCTGGTTTAACTTCTCCAGGACTCCTTTCACTTGCTATACATATCACAGCCACTGCCACGCTCCCAGGCATGGTGCCATTCCCTGTGCAACACCTGGCCAGTGAGGGACAGGCAGTTAGGTGCCAGGGACCGTGGCACTGGCAAGCAAGCACTCTGCTGCCAGTCAGAAGGCAACTACAACGAGCGCAAGAACATGCACAGCAACAGTCTGAGAGAACAGAAATCTTAATCCCACTGTCCCTGCATGCCCACGACAGCTGGGTTAGGAGTTATTGTTCTGCTCTTCTACAGATACAGCGTTTAGAAGTTCGTAACCATTGCTTTGTGCTTTTATTTCTTTCTGGTAATATAATAAAGCAATTCCCAGTTATAAAAAATGTGACTGTTAGTGGCTGTGATGAGATATGTCCAGAGGTACAGCCCTCGGTACGTAACACACAGAGAGCGCTGGCCAAACAAGCTCTCGTTCCTCCCAGCAGGCAGCCTGACCTCAGACGGGATTCACACACCACCCCACGCAGCAGCATCCCGCAGGATTATGTGTCCTTCTGCAGATGCAGTTTTCTGCCCCCTTGCGTGACCACATCGACAGCCACATAGCCCAAGAGGCAAACTCCCCCAAACCTTCCCCTTGCATAAAGGCAAAAATAATTTATTACACAAATACAAGGCACAATCACCCCAGCTTGCCTACTGACCCATGACAAAAAAACAGCGCTAGTTTCAAGGGCCCTCTTCTGCCACCCTTCCGCTGAATAATTTAATTGAGGAGAAAAACTTGACATGTCACAGCACAGTATTTCTGATGCTAATTCATGTGTCTTTTTTTCCCCTACTAGAATTCACGAAAGCAGAAGATTGCCACATTTTTCAAGTGGGAGATGCTAAGAACTGGGTTTCAACTCTCTGGCAAACCTGGAAAACAAGGCAAGGGGCCAGCTCCTCTGTGCGCAAACCCCCAGTGACTCAACTGAAGTGTGCGTAGATGAGGTGAGAACCAAGAAGAGAATCAGATAATTGCATTCCAACTGTGTACAGCCAGATTCATAAACAGAGAAACTGGCCACTATTTTTGAAGCAGAGTATTATCATCTCAGTAAAGCATCAGTATGACTCTATGCATTTGTTTTAATTCTCAGACAAAGCTAGGGTAAAAGCACATCAAATTTACAAAACAGCTCTTAGCTGCTTGGAAAGGACAACTGTAAGGCTGCTTGGGCAACCTTGCTTGAACCTTCTCGTATAAGGAATCAGTGCCTGGACACTGTAACATACTATTTCCCTATAATGTAGTACACTGTCAGCTTCAGATCCTTTCATTCTGCCTCAAACACCCATATGCTGACACGGCATATATATGGTTTATGTGTATGTTTTATTCAGCACAAAACAAGGAACAACACTGCATTTAACATTCAGTTTTAACATTGTATACACACACACAAACATAGATGCAGATAGCCTTGAGAAATCAGATACACATGTGAAAGTTTTTTTTAATACTCTCCCAAATATTTCTCACCATTACTGGAATCCCTTCCGAAGTCCCCCTAGTAGCATCAGAACAAGTTCAAAAGGTCACACAAATGAGGCCCTCGCTCCCCCTGCACACCAGAAAGAACTCGCCCCAACACTCTACAAAAAGGATAAAGCTTTTAGCTTTAACACAAGAGTCACAAGGACTACACCCTACCACAGGAAGACAGCACAAGAGATCAAGGGCATCCCCAGAGACTTTGTTAGGTGAAAAAAAGTAAAGTGCGTAAAGTTACTCAACTGTTTTGTGGACTTACGGTTCTGTTGGCATCCTCGAACAGTGTCACAAATTTAAGTGAATACATAAAAGTACAAATACAGTTACAAACCTGCCATGAGTTCCATGCGAACGGCTCTCTGTAAGCAATGTCAACTCCTTCTATGTGCAATACAAGGCTCTATACAGAGCCTTGCCTATACAAGGCTCTCCACGGGATTAGGACTCTAAACCATGTATATAAATGCTGGTAAAGTGTGTTTACATAATATGTAAATAGATAAAGAAAAGTACATTCACACCAACTACTGAGGAAAGAAAACAAATCATTTTTCTACTGCTAAAAGTACTGAATCACTTACCATCTGGTTTGGGAGAAAAAAAAAAGACTCAGTCCAATTCAGCTACGAAGAAAATCCTGTCTAAAAAAAGTAATCACATGCTAGATCCCACTAAGTTCAATTTCCAATCATTTTAACATGGAGACATGGAGAGTTTGTTTTCCTGGAGGGGGGGGAAAAAAAAAAACAAAACAGTAAGAAGGGTGCGTGGCTTGTCAGGCCCTGATCCTGCAAGCCCTAAATACTGAGCTACGGGGAATAGCGGAAGCTATTTTTCAGGAAAAAGCTGAGTCTCTGCATCAGTTTCTGCTGGAATGCATCCTAATTTTCCAAGAAAAATCTGCCACACTTTTGCTACCATATTGTGAAATGCAGAAGTAAAATCTAGATACTAAATATCTGAACTAATTTCTCTCTATACCTTGGTAACATTTGGGTTTTTTCCTCAATCATCTGAAGATATACCTAGGCACACTGCAGCATAGTGCAGAAGCGGTATGTCACTGACACATACATTATTCTAACTGAAAAAGAGCACGTGGTCATGTAAATACTCTGAGTACTAGAGCACAACCAGCAAAGGTCATGTTTATAGCTCTGGCAAGCATTTGTCATTTCCAAACTTGTGACTTTTCACTTTGTCCTCAAACACACCATTAAAATTACTTTCTTCATTTTTAAAGAAACTAAAATTTTTATATCATCATTTCAATCCACATTTCAAAACCCAGCCTACACATAGCACTGATTTTCCAAATGCCTTTGTATGTTCCCTTTAACAGTTGTTCATCCCGCAAACTGTATGTCATGGAACCAAACTGCCTGTTCCCTCCTTGCCTCATTCCCTGCACATTCAAATACCTACTCACCTACCCGTGCCGCTTCTCTGGAACATTCCCCTGACCTCATTCACTGACATTTCATCCACACTGGCATCTCTTCCTTCCTCCTCTTTTTACTCACCATTTTCATCTACTAACTAATTGTCAACATTTTCTAATTGATGTTCTTGTATTTTAATACTTTTGTCCAAAGTAGTCAAATCCTGGTTGATAACCACAACCCAAAGAGAGATCGATACTGCTGCGTGGGCGGCTGTAACATTCCTGTGGGTCCTGGCCTTTTTCTTCTGCTTCCCTCAGTCCACCTCCCTTGTTCAAACACTTGCATACAACTTCCTTCCTCCTCCCGGAGGCCTTGAGTTTAATATGGACCCTTTACCTATGGGACAAAGAAGGATTTTACTGGATTTACTGATTAACCTAAACACTACAAACACCTGAAAGTACTGAAAGAAATTTCCCCATCCCACTAAACACCTTACCCACTAAATTTTACCTCTTTTTCTGCTGAACACTAAGTCTTTCCATGAAAAAACGTATCTATTATTTATTTAAAATAGAAAAATGTTCCTTGGCTATTCCTTAAAAATTACTTATTCTTTCCTTCTTAAATTTAGAACTATTGATTAACCCTGTATAGATCTCCACTGGGATAAATCTGATCCCAAGTCATTAAGAAATGAAAAAGTTCTCTCCCTTGCTGAAAAGAGAGTCTTAAAATAACGTGTTACATGTATAACCAAAGGCAATCAAGTTACTATGGCTTCATGCATTACTGCCTATCACCTGTGTGACGACCGTAACCAGTCCTCACTCGTGATTGCGAAAAAGAAAGGCTTAGCTTAAGGATAGTCTGTGCTAAAGCATTTTTGGCAGTGAGGGAAGGCTACGAGTGAGCACCAAGCAGGTTACAGTGACTCAGCTGCACAGCAGTAACTCTTTAAGCCACAGAAATAGGATTACTTTAGACCTTGATAACAAGGTTGCCTAAAAGTTGGTGTGTGATCACTACTTAGCGTAGCACCAGCAGTGGTAGACCCGCACCTCAAACCCTCAGGGACCCCAGTTAGTAAACTACCTACTTCCAACTCCCAGACTCCAACAGAGCAGGATCACACCCTACCCCGGTACAAAAGTGCTTATACACCACACATCTCAAAGCGGGCAAAAGTAAATATGGCACTGAATCAGTGATAATGGGAGGACAGGCACTAAGAGAGAAACATAAGGCTTTCCCTGCAAGAGAGCAGCTTTTCTCATCATTGCCTGACGACGAGCAACTCTGCAGAGTCTTCATACGCTAAGCAGGCCTTTCCCCTGGGTCAACAAAACCTTCTCTTGCCATTTGAAAGGCAGCTGCTGAGGGGAGGGCTGAAGGCCAAGGGAGCTGCTTCCAAACAGAGATGACCTTGCAAGCTTTCTCCCACCGAGCGACCAAACGGGACCCTCGGGATTCTCTGAAAAAGTAACAGAGAGAGGAAAAAACCAAGTGGAGTTCGGCACTGTTGTAATACAAGCCGGAGGGGCCTTATGGGTCTGGCAGCCAGTGATGGTGACAGAATGAAAAGGACCTACAGGGAAGTGGTTTCAAAATGGTGGAGAGCGCCACGCTCTGAGCCTGAGGAACTGCCCAGTGCCGGTGGTAGCGAGCACCGGGTGGCTCCTCCCCGGCATGCCTGGAGTGGCAGTGGGGTGCGATGCAGCACCCCACGCTTGCTGCCCGTGACAGCAGGATGGACTCCGGGTGCTCCACTTCACCGCTAGCCAGGACCTACCAGGGAGGAGACAAATCCCTCATGCTAATAAAGCATCAGGACTACAGCCAAGTATGATTTTCATTTTGTACCAACTATCCCAGGAAACAGATTTCAACTTGCCCAACAGGTAGTGTCAGCATTTAAATTAACAGTAACTTATATCAATAAAATGATAAATGACTTCTGTGCACTTTGCTGCTTTTGAATGCACTTATGTAAAATAAATATCAAATAATATAAAGATACGCAGGGAAGAAACCACAAGTAAACATACCACATCTTCAGCTGTGTCTTTTTTGCTGTCAGGTAAAAGACTAGAAGTGATGGTCCAAATTATGGTGTTCTGTACATTATAAGATTAACCAGTTTAATCGATGATTAATTACATTCTTCATACCATAGTATCCATACGCATTCCTGTTGATATTTTATTTTGAAAGTTATGCCAGTAATGAGAGAGAGTGATAATACAGCTTTTTGTAGACTCAGAATTACACTTGCAAATTGAGCTGCAGGTTTTTTCATCTCAGTCATTATCAAAGAAAATCTTTGTTTACCTTCCTGCCCGTATCTAAGCACGCAGGATTGTGGACACTTCAACAATATTCTTGAATACATTTTTAAGTTTTAGACATAAAGGTCATATTTTTCCCAGATTATATTTAGATTGCCTTTTTTTATATTTTACATTTTAGATTACCTTATTTTAGATTACCTTCAGAAAACATTAGAGATACAGGAAAAACTTAGAAATGTCAAGTAATCACTCTTTCCACAACCATTAGGGGATTTCTCCCCCTCTCTCTCTCATCATGGCTACATACAACTGGTGAAAGTATCGCGCAGCTCCGCAGCTGCAGTGGCTAAGAGTGACACCACACAAGCGGCTCTGGCCAGAGATGCCTTCCTGCAAACTGCATGTCGAGACGGAAGCGCAGGAAGGGAGGGCAATTTCTAACCACGCTGGTAAACATCTTCTTCCTCACGCCCAGGATCGGTCCTAGACAGTCAGAGAGTTCAGAAGGAATAAAGCCAAGACTAACTCACAGTACCCATCACCACACAGTCTAACCTGGGTGGCATCAGAGACATCAGCACAGATCTGATTTGCACCAGCGGAAATCAGTGGAGCTAAACTCGGAAGATCAGAATGAGGCTCATTATCTCCCCAAATTCATGCACAGGGAGTTGCATGCTGCACAGCCTTTCCTAATCTGAGTCACTCCAACTCCTGCTCTAGGCTGTTCAGTAGCAAACTGTCAATAAAACTCTTTAATGATATGCTTTATACAGAAATAGTGCATTTAACAGAGAGGCTACAACAAATGAAGAGTGCAGCTAGGGGTGAATTACGTGGTTAATGGAATACAGGATGTGTGTCAGTAAAGTGGTAAAGGTGGGTGGGAGTCTTAATGTTACATAGATCTGCTTGAAGTTTGGTATATATATGAACCTAATTCCCCTTTTGATTTCAGTACAGTTATATCTAGCACTCCTCTGTGTTTCTACTGATATATAAACTCTCTGATGAATAATTGATAGCCAACTTTCTTTTACATAAGCCATTACTGGAGAGCCAGCAAATATTGCAGACATATTGTTTGTCTTCCCTCTTTTCAGTCTTGTTCTCATCTGAATCATATTTGGCTAGCATTCACATCTATCTCCTTGATTGGTGGTACCTATAAAAAAAAAATAACATATACCCTTGCAGAACCAATGGCAGGAACAGTGCAAAAAAGATGTTTGTTGACACAGATTCTTATTTTTTGTCCTATGTAAACACACATCTGCAGCTGCTGGCAACATTATAACAGAGGACAGTTTCTGTACTGCCTGTCCAATTTCTACACCTTGTGAAATATTCCAGCATCATAACACAACATTTAATTACAGCTAACAACTAACTGACGTTCTAAGCAGGTGGCTGTCATTTTCATCCATTCAAGACTGTTGTTTTAGCTGATGGTTACAGGTAATTCTAACTTCTCAAACCAAATTAAAAGAATCTGCAACCCCTAGAAGAAAGTGAAAATGAGCAAGGGATATTTCACAAACTTGGGGGGAAATTGTAATACGTAACAGCAACGAAGAAGAGAGAAGCTGTAAAACTGTCAATCCCAGAGAAGAGTTCAGGCAGAAAGGAGTCTAGAAATAGGAGGGCGTTGGGCAGGAGAAAATAGCTGTAACACTTCTCAACACATGCTCTTTCTGTGTGTGGGGAAAAAAACAAACATGGCAGGAGATCAAAACCATAACCTGAACCTGACCTCCCTCACACTGGTTGTATCATAAAACCACTGGGCTGAACTTTGGTCATTGCATCACCGACACAAAGCAGTCTCAAAGCCCAGCCAAGCAACTACACTGTGATTTTTTTTTTTTCTTCCTGTGCACTCAAGATGGTAGAGGCCAGCTGAGAATATGGCCTTGCAGAAGAAAAAACATGTCAACTTAATTGTCAGTTGGCTGGGCAGCTTGCTTTTCTTTTTTTTTTTTTTTTTTTATTTTTTTGTTTGTTTGTTTTTTTAAAGTAGCAAAGCAACAGCCCCATCAGTTAACAGACATGGATGGCGGATTGGTGAACTGGTGTTAGGAGGTGTACCTATTAAGTTGGGTAAAACAAAATGCTGGTGAATAGGCCCTTAATGCCATAATAAACTCCCAGTGAAGGAGGGGTAACTGAACTATCTATTAGCAACAAGCAGTTCTTTTGCCTTCTGTTGGTAGTGCAGGAGNAATATTACTGCACTGAAAAATGTGGGTGTGATGTAGCATGAAACTGGAACATTAAGTGCCAAGCACATATTTTTGTCTGTATCTGTTAGAAATGGAAATCAATACAGTAGTTAAAAACATTGAGGATCATAAGGTGATCAGTTATGCAAAATATAAACCTTATCACTGACATAACATGGCACCGAGAATGTTCACATCAAGATGCTCTTAAAATCTTAATAAACACCCTTTTACACAGGACGTGTGATTTATGGTTTACAGAGTGATAAGCACTAAAAGGGTCAAGCAACTCACCTAATATCACCCAGCAAGTCACGATCAGGCCAAGATCAGAACTCAGGATCCTGGTTTTCCATGATCTTTCTTACAACTGCATGTTACTCCAAGCGCACAATGTCCTACCAATACCAAGCATTTCTGTTTCTGCAAAACGGCTTATTTTTGTGCTGCACAGAAAAAGAACCAGTGTGTTCAAAAGTGAGCATTCTAGCAATCACTTGCAAGCGTAAAATGTTAATTGCTGAGGCAGGACACAAATGGATAGCTTAAGCCAATAGAGAGATAATTTATCAATATCACTGTCAATGACAACTGCCAAAAATTCCACTCCATACCTCTATAATTAAATTGACTGTCCCTGCAGAAGGGGACTGAATAGAAAAGCACACTGAACATGGAGCCTTCCAAATCCCTTGGCTTCTGACAAAATGCCAGCTGCCAATCAAGGCAACAGTGGTGAGACTATCGGTGTCCTCAGCAGCTCACTCCAGCACAGAAAGGCTCAGAGGCCATTAAAGACTCTACCTCTTGACTCAAGATGTCTGCTCCCTCATCCCAAGCACCCTGCCAGGCAGACCTGTTCCTGCCAGGTACAGTCACGCTCACCTGGTCTTCACCCCATGCTCCCAACACTGGCACTGGAGAGAGAAATGACTTAAAACATCAGGGTGTGAACACAAAACAGCTGAAGATTGCAATGCTTCGTAGCTTCAGGTGGAACTCGAAAGCAGTAACTTGAATGAACATCCTCCTCTATGAAGAGGAAACAATAATGCCATGACCTAAATTTGCATTCTGTGCACCAAACTTATTTACAGAGGGAGGGAAATAGGTTTGGGAAGAGAGATTTAAGTCACTGATCTTTGTTTACAGTATCAGTATTTCATCCTCTACTGAGCCATCACATGCCCGCAACATCTGTATTTCTGATTCATGTACAGTATTTCTGATTCATGTATAATACGTAAGAGTGCTATAAGGCCACATGTATCTTACTTAAGTTTAATGCATATCTTAAGACTTGAGTTTGCCTTTAATCAAGAAAACACATCAGTTTACCTTGTTTTTAAATGACGTTTTTTAACTTGGTGGGCTGCAGCCACTGGAGTCCTATTTCATTGAGTATTACCATTTAGCTGGTTTTCAGAATCTTGACCAGCTGAGCCTAGACCTACCACAGTACTTACGTGCTGAACACCTGCTTAAACAATTGAACTCAAGGTGGTAGGAGCCTGTATATTTTTGTGATCAGAGCTTAACTTCGTTTAACAAATCCCACCACCGACAGGCTAATTTCTGACTTCAAACCCACAATATTTTCTAGGTGTGATGTGCTACGCACAGTCATGCGCATTAGAAAGAAGGTAATAGGATCGTTGCTACAGATACATAAATGAAATAAAGTGTTGCATGTAATGCCCTGGCAGTATAAACGCTGCACCCCTTTTGTACATCAGCCTGAAACAACCGCGCGCAGGCTCCGCCAGGCTGGAACAGAGCCAAAAGATTATCCATCCTTTCTGTCACACGTGGATTCTCCAAGGATCAGTGTCTGGAACTCCATGTGCTCGTTCGATGTTCATCTGTGGTTAAAGATAATGAATTCAGATACCATCGCGCTCAAAAGTGACGATAAGGAGACACATCAAGGACGGCGCATGCCATACAGCAAGCCCTCGGTCCAATAGCCCGATGGGAGCGGCAGTGACAGAAAGTAAGTTGAAATCTGATAAATGTACCAGAATGGCTTAGCTGTAACAAGCAATTAGCGATCAAAAATAAAACTGTTTACGCAGTCCATTATATGTCCGTGACACCGTACTTGCACGACCGTGCTCAGTTTTACATGGCTAAACTACAAGCCAAGTAAAAAGTTCCTCCTGCACCTTCTCCTCACGCCCCTCCCCCGCTATACGGGACAAAAAACGCGGCACGCGAACTTTGGTTATTACTGTGGCTTCCCCGTCCCGCGGGGCGCTGCGCAGACCCCCGGGCGGGCGAGACCGCCTGTCCGCCGGGAGCGGGGCCGGGGCCGTGCCTCTGCCCGGGTCCCCGCAACCGGCGGGCGACGGACCCCCGCCGTCGTCCCTCAGCGCCCCACCACGGGGGCCGGGGCTGCGGAGGGCGCTTCCCGGGGCAGCGGCCCTCTCCCGCACGCCTC